>BHDV01022299.1:64874-87931 GCA_005406045.1 Adoxophyes honmai | reverse complement strand
ATTTCATTACTTTTTAGAGATAAACAAGCAGCTTCAACGAGACTTGGGTAGATTTTTTACAGAATGTTTTTGATGGGATTACATTAAGTCCTTCACCTAATGCGGTCGCGCTTGTTTTAAACTACGTTGTTCAACGAACGTCGTCTTTAAACTAGACTGCACGCCGACCTAGGACTATCGGCACCAAAGCTTTATCCTACAAGTCTATTGACTACTTATTTGCATTTCTTGCACTATGCAGAAAGAAATCCACCAATTTCACACATCTCGCCTGAACTCCCAAATGGGGTAGTCTGCCTACCACTAGAGCACACGAAACACTACATAAACAAAATCATAACTATTTCACGTTTTGTGACCAATGTGACCATTACTAGCTTAATTTTTAGCTTTAAATTGGCAGATATAATAGTGACAGGTTGCTAGCGTGTCACAAAACAAAATCTTAACCTATGTCCTTAGTCGCCTCTTACGACATCCACAGAAGAAATCAACCAGTTAACGACCTCTATTAGGCGCTACAATGGAAAAAATCATAAACAATGATTGGTTATTTCAGTGTGCCAACCATAAAGATTAAATTGTCATAGGCTGTTATCAGTAATAGGTGTCACTTACGCAAAGATGAATGCGTTAGATAAGATAACATATCGATCAAGCGGATACTGACATTGTATTTGTCGACGTGTTTGTAAAAACGTGGCGTTATCGCATGAATATCGTGCTCTATTTATCTCGACGTGTCTGCATTACCTAGTACATATACAATATGTATGGGGATATACCTATGATCTATAATCTGGGTATGCACTGAGTTTGCACTGCGAAGGACACTAAGTATGTATAATACATATAAACACCATAAATTTTAATTTGACGGTTTTATACTTCAACTGGAGATGTCACCTACGCCGACTTTCGAACGGTAGCGTTTATCGTCGTATAATGAGTAAGTATGCAATAAATAAGTGTATATGTGAATAAATTGTAGCAATATTTTGAATACAGATACTAGTATGATTAAATCGAGTCACATTTATCATTTTCAGAAAAAAATACAAGCGCTTTTCAATTTAACGTTTACAACGTCGTACCTATTTAATTATTTATCCAGAGAAGGCAAAAGCAATCGTTTTATTCTACCCTAGAATTAGTTTAGTTTGTTTCTAAATAATACCTTTTTTGTAACAAATCTAATTAATATTAATTATTTTCGATAAACATAGAATGTTGTCAGGTCTCACCTATATTCTTCTTCTTGTTGGGCCGCAACACTATTTCTGTCCACGTTTGAGTGATGCTGACGTGGCGTTGCTCGTTGCTAACATTGGTAGCAGAGAACACGAACACTGCACATGGAAGACTGCTATCCTGTAATAAACATATTTTACAACACTTGCGAAGGAAAATTAGAAGAAAATAAGACTGCTCATTCAGTCCTCATCAAATTCCTTCAAAGAGTTTCTGTGACCCTCAGGGGTTGCAAATCATTTGGAAAAATATAGTCCTCGAGACCAAAATTTGGTAGATTGTTTATAGTGGGGTGAGTTCGCTCATCGCTTTTAGGTACTTAATATTAGGTTTTTTCAGCATAGGTATAAAGGTTTTAAGTACTAAATGAGCACGCCAATGCATTTTTTTTATCGATATGCAAGTTATGTAATCACTCGATGGCAATAAATGTTATCGTTCACGTAATGCAAGGAACGCTATTTGAGGTGGTTCCTAAGTTGTAAAATGTTAACGGTGCTCAACATGGAATAAATAAGTAGGCCTCGAATTGCGATTAGGCGTCACTTGTCAAGTGGCCGTACTGCCTATGGCCGCGATTACAACAATCTTATCTAGCACTTCAGTCGATGAGGCAATAAAAGGATCAAGTGCCAGTATATCCGGAAAATAGACTGAAAAATGCACCGAAATTTTAAGAAATTTAGGTACTTATGCACAGGAGGAAATCTGCGCCCGTAGAGCATAATTTTATTATTCCTTTGTAATATCTGGTTTGTTTTGCCTAAAGCACGACTTCTGTGCCGCAGAATCTTCTGCATTGCGGTAGAATTAAACGGATATATGGTTGTAACGATCTGGAAACATGTTTTTTCACGACTTTTCGGTTACGGTTTCTTCAGATAGGTATAACCAGTATTTTTTTTATAATTTACAATATCGTTAAGTACTGTTTGCATCGCGTGATAACAACTCAAGATTATTTATTATACTTAATGAAATTATTAATTGGAGAGAGTTTATACCTATTATTAGAGGAATTTCTTCAAATATTTTATAGAGATGATCAATAAGTTACCTACTCTATAGTTACTCTAAAAGAAACAACCGACATAGCTATAAAATTACAATCATTGGTAATTGCGGGTCCTTTTCGGGCAAAAGTTCCGTTGTTTGAACTTGAGCCATACATTATTGAAATATCTTAAGATAAACGAGGTAAATGCGTCCAGAACTCTTAATATTACATAATTCTTATCATGGCCTTTCCGATGCTTCGATAAGCGAACGAATTTTACAAATATTATTGAAAACATGTCTACGAGATACATTTTTCAGAGATTATGAATCGCTATGTCAGGAATCACGAAGTAGGTACCTATACAAATCGTAGCCCTTTTGGTATTTTGATATTTATTGACAACCGCTTGCTCGACAAATCAACAGCTTTGTTTCGTTATTTAATCGTAAATGTCGGTAATGATAATTAATCATGATTGATCGAGTACAGGCCGTTAGGAACGAGTGAGGTATAGCGTTGTTTATAAATTTAGCTATTGACAGCCAATGTAGGTACATTCTAAGTTATCAATTAAATTAAAAAATTAACACAAGCTTGAAACAGCCGACTTAGCATGGTACAGTACGCGGGCATTTTTCTAATACTTCTGGTTAAACAGTGAGAGATATAGTCTACCTTGCGCGCAACTCGTCTCGCGCGTTGTTGTGCTAGACGTTAGTGTACTTACATAGATTCTTAAATAGGGTAGGCAGAACACACAAAACGTTAAAGAATGGCCACTTTTAGCATATTTTTAGGTTTTAAATTAAATAAAAGTAGTATTGGAAAATGTCGCCTAAAATAAACCAACCTATTTTGTTTAGTCGCTTCTTACGACATCCGTGGAAAAAGCAGAGCGAGATGTTATTTTAAACCCGACACCACAGAGGCAAATGAAAGATTAGGACTGTTGATAAAATATCGATGTATCGAAATATCGATATTATTTTTTAGAAATATCGATATTTATTACTAATATTTTTTTGGGCGATATATCGATAATTCGATATTGAAATACGAATATCGGCGGTCGATATTTTTTTAAATAAGTTTCATTTTTCATTTTTTCTCACCAATTATTTAAAATATAACAACATCATAAACTTAATCTACTGTACTTTATTTGCACTATATAAAATTTTTCCTCTCTTATTTAAAACGAAATGTAATTTTGAATAAAAAAACTATTCATAGTAATAGTGAACTGCCAAAATATGTCTTCAAATTTTTTTTTCTATTGTGTGGATATATTTTAAGGATACAAAAAGTGTTTCTTGTAACTTAATTTATGCGGGAAAAATAAAAAGTGAGCAGAAATATAGCTAAATTAGCGAGCCACTTAAAAAGTTAACACTACCAAACATACATCATTTTTGAGCCGACTTAGGATTGTTTTTTTTATTGTTATTGTTTGAAAATCAAGAAATATCGATATATCGAAATATCGATATTTTTTTTCGATATATTAAACTCCGATATTGATATTTTTAAAAACATCGATATATCGAGAATCCGATATTTTAAAAAATATCAACAGCCCTATGAAAGATTAACAATCATAAAATACCATCCCCACAAATATCCAAATATGGCCTCAGTGTGCTAACGAACCAACGCATTCCGGACTCACCATGGAACCTATTTATAGTCAACGTCATAATGAAATTGCATTGTTCGACAATGGATATTTTTATTACGTTTGGTTCGATTGTAAGACTGTGATTTTGTATGTGGCCAGAATCAAAAAATTTATCGCTAGGTATACGTTATTGAAAAGACAAAAACAACTCTCACAGTACCTAACACTAGAAAATATTAATTAAGTAAGACCAATTTGTGGTATCTTTACAGGGTAGGTCTCGGTAAATTTATTGATTTGGAGAAACCCCCAGGTTTTGTTCAAAAGTCAGCGAATTTGACTAGTTAATAAGTTCATGGGCAAAATTAGACCACTGAAATCATCTAATTACAGAACAATGATTCATAATGTTCCAGTATGTTAATAGAAGTACAGATACCCTTTCTGCTACACTAATTGAAAATTAACACACCCAGTTAAACCAAAAGAGTTTCTTTGAAACGGCAGGAATAGACTTAGACAGTCTTTAGATTTTAGATGGTTTCAAATTACGCCAACTGTATAGTGTTCACCGATAAACTTGGCAAGAGTTTAAGTGGTGGGGGTTAGTTTGCACATCATTGCCGACCATACCCAACCAGGTTCAACTTGTACATACATATTCTCACGCCTGTATTCCCAAGAGGGGTAGGCAGAGCACATGAATCCGAAAATCCAGTGCCACGTTTAGCAATTTCAGGGTTACCAGATGGTTCAACGTGATATTGTAGTGACAGGTTATTATATTGTACTATTATCTATTCTGTGATCTAGGTTCAACATACATACATCACGCCTGCACTACGAAATGGGGTAGGCAGACCATACGAAAAGTTACAAAATCAAAACAATGACGTATTATAGAAGTATTTCCCGTTTGGCAGCCACTTCTAACATATCTTTAGCGATTGTTTTGCAGTTTTTGGGCCGGAAGCGAACTGATCGAGTCTGACTAGCATTTATCTGGTTTTTAGGGTTCCGTACCCAAAGGGTAAAACGGGACCCTATTACTGAGACTTCGCTGTCTGTCTGTCTGTCCGTCTGTCACCAGGCTGTATCTCACGAACCGTGACAGCTAGTTGAAATTTTCACAGATGATGTAAGTATTTCTGTTGCCGCTATGCGCTACAACAATAAATACTAAAATCAAAATAATAATTAAGGGGGCTCCCATAGAAAAAACGTGTTTTTTTTTGTTGTTTTTGTTACGGAACCCTTCGTGCGCGAGTCCGACACGCACTTGGCCGGTTTTTAGATTATTGGTTTAGAGGTAGCATAATGACTGGTTGCTAGTCTATCACCTAGAACATACCTTAACGTAGTCGCCTTGCTATGTACAATGTACATTTACCTAGCTAAATTAATACAATTCAACTCTGAAATCTGAGTCAAGCAATTAAAATATTGCGTGCGTCTTCAAATTGAAGAGTGGAGCAATTTAATTGACCAAGAATCACGTATAATTAATGCGACAGTCACGAATGAATGCCTCAATGGTAACCAAAACGCTAGGCGTGTTTCAACACTTTATGCTTACATAAATAATTACATTACGCCCGTATTCCCGAATGGGGTAAGCAGAGCACACGAAACTTTACATAGACATAAACAAAATGACTAATTCGCGTATTGTAACCAATTTTAGCGTAATTTGTGGTTTAAAGTTAGATAAGATTTATAGTATTGACAGGTTGCTACCCTTTCGCCAAAAACAAAAGCTTTAGTCGCCTCTTACGAAATCAAGGGAAAAATGAAAAGGTATTATTCTAAATCCGACATCACACCTTTCAACACTTTGAATATATATTAAAAAAAAATTAATCATATTAAAAAAATCAGATACGGATTGGTATAAGCCATACTTATTGGATTTTAACCTTGTGGTGCCGGATGTAGAACAACACCTCTCCATTTAATCCGTGGAAGTCGTAAGAGGCGACTAAGGAAATAGGTTTAGGTTAGGTTAGGTATGCTTTAGGCCAGGGGTTCCCAAACTGTGCGCCGCGGCGCCCTAGGTATTGAGGGGCGCCGCGAAACCATTTTCATATCTTTACTCATACATATTTTCATTTTTATTCCTGTCAACCTAAATACTACCATTATCTGAGCCTATTTGTTCTGTATCTTTTTCAAATAGTTACACTGGGTAGGGCGCCGTGACAGAATTCTAAACTTGTGGGTGCGCCGCGAGCTGAAAAAGATTGGGAACCCCTGCTTTAGGCGATAGTCTAGTAAACTGTCACTATTATAACTCTTCCATCTATGTTTAAGCCCAAATATTATGCTAAAAGTGACTAAGAAACGAGAAACAGTCGTTGATTTGGCTTTTTAAATTTGCTCTCCCTACACTGCGATGTATGTATAATAAATATGCAATAATAAATATTTTTCTTGCATGAAACAAAGTAAACACAATACCTAGTTAAATAGGAAACTGGTTTTTAGTTGATTCATTTATGTTATCGTGATGCAGCGTAATACGAGTAGAAACAAAAGAATTTCCTCAAATATTTTCTCTGGAGATAATCGATTTAGATTAATTATTATGTTACCGACTTTAATTAGGTATTCAAGCTAGCTAGAATAATATAATTTTAAGAATACTGGTTATCACTTACATCGGCACAAATATCGGCACTTTAAATTTAGTTGTTAGTTTGTGTTTCGTCACCGAATTTAAGGAAGTAGGTACCTTTTTAGAATCGATGCACGTGTTCAGAATAATTGTATGCCGACCTATACCACTTCTCTTAATGGATAGGCCGTTTATTTCACTAACCCAAGGGCATTGTTGAACTATATGATTGAGGCTAAAAGCATTTTGGAGTATAATTGTAATTCAATCTTATTTAATAGCGGGAACTTAACCGATTTACTTATTTATGTGACATAAGCAAAATCCTGAGTATTTCACTTTTCGCAGCTACTTCTAGCATAATTTTAATTTTAGGTTTAAGGTATACCTATAGACAGATTGCAAGCCTGTAGCCTAAAGCATACCTAAACCTATTTCCTTAGTCGCTACTTACGACATTGACACTCACAAAAGATATAAGAGAAGAGATTGAAACTGATGTTTCACAACTTTGTAGTGCTCAATAGTGCTCAATCTTGATTGTAACTATTGTAAGCTAGATTTAAAGATTGAAGCCTTTGACATTTACATTTAAAACTTTAACATCTTCAAAAGTACTTATTCATCATATCATCACGCCTGTTCCCAAAAGGGGTAGGCAGTGCAAACGAAACGTGGCATAGGCAAAACCATGTCTATTTCACATTTCATAACCACTAATAGCGACCAACGATGAGGCTCTGACAGACGCTAATGATTTTGTTTATTGCAATGGCGCGCCCGCGGCGCTTACAATTGGGCACTTTAACTAATGGATAATAGGAGTTAATAGATATTTCCTGTAATAAAAATGAGTAAATTAACATACTTATACTTATAGTTCATTGCAAATTGTGAGTTGTCATCTTTTCAGGACAATTTCCAATATTGAGGCACAAAACTATTTACTTATCCACCATGACGAAGGAGACAACAGCAATGTAGTTATCTAAATGTTATAACAATAGGACCTAGCTTCGGAGTTGATACACAAGTTGATTTGTTCATAAATGTAACAATCCCTAACATTCTATGGGCCTGTATAATTATTAAAAAGAAAATCACATATTTACCTAGCTAATTGACCCACATATTAATTTATTATCAGTCTAGGCATAACTTCTAATTATTTTATTACTTTTAGCGGTCTGAGACCAATCAATAAGAAAGACAGTACTTCAGTGTTTAGTTCTCCACAGTTAGTTTTACGTAATTTCCACCCAACTCTGACTGGTCAATTCATTCAAACTAGTTTATACCACTGAAACCAAATGACACCTACCTAGAAACTGTGATAAACATGCAAAAATAAATACTGTTTTAAACTTTCGTGATTCTCACACAGTTGACCACTCGTGACCACGGTCGCTGTAACGCGGCCGAAACGTCGAGAGTTAATTAAAAAATATGTACCGTGATTAAGTCCCGCGTAAACATAAATATATGCAAAAATAAGTATAGAAAAGTACTCACTTTATAATTATGCGGGATTACAGGTGATATCTGTCGGCAGACCAACTTGATGCCATACTTGGACAGATCATATGTGGTCCAGGCTCTGGGATACAATGCGGTGTATTCACAATCTGCTCCGTTCAGATTCCATTCCCATGAGGCTGGTGCTTTCTTAGGTTTTCTAAACATAACAAAGAACATTTTAATAAAAATTTCGCTTTCTTTCATATTCCTTTTTTTTTGGTGTCATAAAGTGTTGCTTACTTAACTTTATTTGAAGAGATGTTAATGTGTCCTAATCCTAATTTACGGTTGATATTCAACTGTTTGTTTAGACTTACTCCTTTAAGAGAAGAAAAAACATAGAGAGTAGATAAGAGTCAGAACATATTATTTAAGTTATTGTAAATAGGCTCATCAATCAATAAAAGCAACATTAGCTGCAGCTGCAGTTAGTATTATTTAATTACTTTAATCAGATAATTACTGATAATAGGTAACTGTGGGACAATTATTGGTAAATAGGATATTTCTAGTTTGAACCCAGACTCACTTGTATGTTGATAAGACTGACTGGAAAATGGTTTCATTGTTTGCGTTTCGGATATTGACAATGAATTGACATTCTGGGACAGTGACATATTCGTAAATGCCAGGGTAGAGCTGGAATCGACAAAACTCTCCTCTGAATCCTCTTCCTATGGTGCCACCTCCAATACCTCCAATGGGACAACCTAGAAAAATTTATTTTTAATTCAGGGAAAAAAAATGATGGCTATCAAACATACTTTGTAGCTCAGTAAATGGCTCAATTAAATAAGTAACAAAATATCTATGAAATTATTGTATTAGTTCATACATACAAAGTTTGATTTGATTCATTAGTTGGATTTGTATTGCTAAAAATATAGAAATAAAATTGAGAATATATTTGTAGAAACCAATTTAACACATTCACAACCAACACTAAAATCAAATTATTTGCATGGAACCGAGTAGTCTATAGCTAGTACAAAATGAACCGGGCTACCGGGTTCTCGGTATCTCGCGAATGTTTCGAAGAACCTGGGAGCCGGGTCCGTGGTTCTGAATGTGTTAAATAACATGAAATGTAGAATGATTTGCTTAATACTACATAGAAATATAAAAATAATTCAAATTTATTTTGTATTTCACAAAAGCAATGTAATGCTATGGAAATCTGTAATAACTACACATCAAATAATTATGAGAACTTACTAGCTCTTAATTTGTATGACAAGTTATGCTATGACTAAGTTAATATTTTTTGAGGGCAAGAGGGACAAAGCTCTAATAATACTACTAAGCATAACATTATGCTTTCACTTACCATACATTCTTTGTGCAGAAATCATATGTATATAATTCATAATCGGCTTCTTTTTGTGCATTTTTTTACTAACATAGTATCCCAAATATCTGCAATACAATTTAAATTTAAGATAAAAAAAAAACAAAGTCCAGCAATAACTGAAACAAATTCAAGCTCAATTAATATTAAGCATAAAATATTTGTCGTCAGCACTCACCTAGTCGTAAGAGGCATCATGTCAAATATTTGCTTAGCTCTGGGTATGATGATTTGCTTGCTCTGGAGAGGAAACTCATGGTTTAAGGCCAATTTAAGGCCGTATTTTGGTACATGGTCTATGACTTGATCACCGATAGTATCCATTTCCATTTTATTATATCAAACTGGGCTTTAAAATATTTTTGTGCTTCTTTTTCAAAAGCGTTTGCGGTGATTTACGTCCGAAATGTATGTTATCAGAAATACATGTGATAACTAAATAATAAAAAGTTTGCGAGATTTCAGCGGTACGATAAGAATGCCGGGATAACACTGATATCTACTGATACTGTGGCTGATACTGACGAGATTGAATGAAATTAATTTGATTTGATTTGACAGCGCAGCAAGCCAACTAATCAGCCAGCCATATGACCACAAACTACTAAGAGATACTCATATGACACTGACGGACGGAGTGACAGCCTGACAGGTAGCACAACATGACAGTTCTAGGGCTTGAAAATGTTGAGATTCTTGTGAAGGATCAATTTCTTATATTTTTTTATTAAATTGTGTACAAATAAATCAAACATAATTATTTTTCATTACAAATACTAACATCAATTTCGCTAGAATTTCGGACTCCTTCTTCCAACTCTACTCAGATGCGCTTTTACGTAAAAGTGTTGCCATTATTCTTTCGGGACTAACATGCTCATTTGACTGTGTTATTTTTTGGGTCTCGAACAGCTCTAGTTTTTTTTTTAAATGTCAACGCCAAAGACAAGCGTGCAATGCAAAGCAACTGTCATGTCTGTCTGTCCTGTATGTTCCCTACTGTTTGTCTATCTGTCGTCGACTTTAACTTGCGACTCTTGACTATCCAGGATTCTGGTAGAATTTCATTAAGTTTTCACGACGAATATGTGTTTGTCATAAGAAAAACGGAATATTTTCTCGATACGGTAATGTTGAGGCAGCTGTTATTGGGGTTGTACCAGATAGGATGTCGCCAAAGATAAACAAAAAGGTGCTACGAGCGCGTCGATAGTTGAAGTTACTTTTGTGAAAATACGGAATATCATGGAGATCCCTGTACAGATCGCCGTGCGGTTAAAACCGCCAAGTCTTGTAGACTCTTCACAGTGTATATTTAGTAACCCAGTTACACAAATTGTGATAACAGAAAGTGGACAAACATTTCACGTGAACAGAGCTTTGCCAGTGGATTGTACTCAAGCACACCTCTTCAATTCGTTTATGATACCACAAATAAACTGTTTCCTCGATGGCTGCGATACTTCTGTTGTCGTTTTCGGTCAACCTAAGACTGGAAAGACTTACACATTGTTTGGCCCAGGTACATAGTCTCAACTTATTATTTTAGTTCATTAATTCGGGTAGTTCCCACTATCCAACCTATCCCACCTAAAATTCTATATAAATTTAGGTGGGATAGGTTGGATTGGAAACTACCCATTAATTCTTACATAAATAAGTTTAATTTTCTTTTTTTGGTTTATTGCCCTGGTTTGGTTCTATCTGTTCCTGATGGTAATTGGGATTTTTCCTCATTTGTTACCTCTAAAATATATGGTGGTAACTACTGAGAAGAAAAATATGCTAGAAGAACCTATTCTAAGGCATATGTAATTTATTTAAAGGAACTGAAAATCAAAACGAATGTGGTGAACAAATTGGTGATAGCTAGTGGGAATAAAATGATCATTTCTTATTTTGGCATAGAACTGGTACTGTCCAGCCGCCAGTACAAAGCTACAGTTGAGTTGACACTATTTATCATGCTATCCCACATAAATGGTCCATTGGCTTACCTGCATACATGAAATTCTACACATGACAATTATTGAAGAAAAGCCACTTTTATATTTGTCACTTTAAAACAAATCTGCAACATAACAAGAATATGGATTTGTTGAGCTGTCGCAGTTTTGTCATGTAAACAATTTTTGTTAGAAATTACTTTCAATTTTTTATTTCTTTTTCAGGCTTTGAATGCATACACAGCGAGTGTGATCAAGGAATCATACCGAGGTTCCTTACTGACATATTTCACAAATTAAATCAGATGCCTGAAAGAGAGTTTATTCTGCATTTAACTTGGATGCAAGTGGTCAATAACAACATATTTGATGTGCTTGGTGCAGGATTAGTGAGATGTTGTAATGTAGAGGAAGCTTTCCAGTACTTGCAGTTAGGATGGAGACAGCGGTGCCAAGGGAACAACCATACAGTTTTTACTGTCAGTATGGAACAGAAGTGGGTTGGCACCAATGGTGTCCTCAATCACCGAATGTCAACTGCCAGCTTCTGTGACCTAGCGGCTTACCCTGAACCAGGCTTATTTGCATTAGAAAACATTATCAAAGAACTTTTAGCAGGAAACCCCCCTAAACAAATAAACTACGACCAATGCATTCTCACTGCAATGCTTAGAGATTCATTTGGAGGCCGAGCATTCACATGGGTCATCGGCTGCACTAGCACTGAACCTGAAGACTACCAAGACACCTTAAAGATTCTGAACTTGTGTCTGTGCTGCAGGGGAATCAAAAATTTTGTCACAGTCAACTTGTTTGCTGACAACAACACACCAGTTTACAACGAAAAAGCAATGCTACCAGCAGATAACAATTTTAACTTACAATTTGCAACTACACAATGGATCAAACTAGTATCTAATGCTGAAGGCTTATTCAACAAAATATTGCAATCAAAATCTCTATCAGAAAATGATATGAATCAAGTTAGTGAATGGTTATTCTTGAAAGCTGAATGTGATGAATGTTTGAATAGTGATGTAGGATCTGACAATAAAGATGTTGGCCCTAAGCAGGGTCTACCGAGGATAGCTGAAGATACAGAACCCAGTGAGCCCAGTGAATCAGATGCTGAGTCTGACTCTGAAGATAGTGATTCAGACACAGTGTTTCAGGATAAGCTGGACAAATTCATGGAATACTTTAGGGAAAAAAATGATCAACTATTCGCTGATAGGTGTGAAGAATATTTAAGTCATATAGACTCGGATGACATCACAATATCTGAAACAAGTGGTTCACAATCACTGCCCATCATGACATCACAGTCAAACTCTGGGAGGAGGAGAACCATCCAGCCTGGAGAAAGTTTATCAGGAACAGAATTAGAGTTACTGAGAAAAGTGGCAGCAAAAGCAATCTCACCAGAATCTCAGAAAATACTCATTGAATCTCATAAAAATGATCTTGATCCTGAACCAAAGCTAATTGAAAGGGAGCTACTGAAAATGATTGACTCACCAAAAACTGCAGAGATATGCAAGAAATATAAAATGACTAAAGAAAAGTATGCCCAGAAGCAGATGTTAGCTAGGAAACTTTCAAAAGAAATTGGAAGCAGTCAGACACAGTTGAAGGAACTAATTAACCTTTGTATAGCTAAAGAAAGAATGATAGATGACCTTTCCAGAGCAATGAGTCACAATTCTCAAAATAAGCCATATTCAGAGAAAGTAGCAACAAAAAACCAGTACAACAAGGCTAAGGCAGACTATGCTGTCACACAATCTAAGTTAATTGTTGACAAAAATAATGCAAAACTCTTGCATCACCTGCAGCAATGCAAGTCTATCATTGAGCGATATGAAAAGCAACTGGAAGACAGTGAAGAATCAAGTGCAATAGAACAAGATAACATCAAAGAAATTAGAAAGCATGAAACTAGTCTCAAAACTTACAAAAAGCAAATAGATCAAATAAAGAGACAGATCAAAAAAGATGAAAAGCGAAAAAATACATTAGATGTAGAGCTAGTTAAGGACAAAATGAAACTGGATGAATTATCTGAGACCTCTGTTGAGGTGAAAGATAAAAAAGTGCACTCATTAAAGCATTTTACAAATAGGATATCTCAATTGGACAGTATACTAAAAGAAAAGACAAATGATTTGGAGAATTTAGAATTATCTAAAGAAAAAGAGTTTATGTTAAGAAAAGAGATTAAAAATTTGAGGAAGACTCGCGAATGTTTACATGAACAGAGGTGCAGTTTAGGTCATAAAAGAAAAATATACAAATCACTATCAGATTCTGAGGTAAATAAATTTCATAACTCATAACTAATATATAACTTCTTGATTTACATAAAACATAATGCCTTTGCAACTATTGAAATTCTAAGATCCAATTTAAAATATTTTATTTGTTCCTAATTCAATTGTATTAGAAATAACACAAATAACTAAGTACTTGTGTGTAATTTAAAGATCTAGTCTATGCCAAAAACATTGAACAAAACTCCATGAAAAAGTCCTAACAAATTGAATACTTTTGTCTTTCAGGAGCGAAAAATTCTAGAATGTGAAGAGGCTATAGAAGCGATTGACACTGCCATAGAATACAAAAACAATCTGATATGTGGCCGGTCACCATCGGCGTCTCTTTCTGACTGTCCCGACAACCGCGACACGAAAAGCCGCGGGGAACAGATGCTGATGGCTCGGTTAGATAAACTGCCGCATGATGAAATGAAGACTCTTCTGTACAGATATTTTCAGAAGGTAAAGTAATGTTACTTTTGTTCAGGAGTGGACCTTCGGTACGTAGTACTATTATTTAATCTGTGCTAGCGTCCAGTTGCGTCAGAAATATTTGAATGCAGTATGACTTACTTTTGGAAATAAAATAGTCTTCTTGGCAAAGTAACTTGGCATTCAACTCTGGCCAAAATTGACTGGGGCGGAGTCGTTTTTTAGGTCTCTTTGGTGGTAAACCGGGACGCGTGTCCGACCGCGCGATTGGTTCGTTTGTCTCCCGCACTTGTTAATTTTGGCCAAGCTGGTTGCCCAGCACTGTACTTCGTATTTTCCTCCTCTTACCATCCATCTTGTAGTTTTAACACGTTCGCGTCCGGTGACACAACGTCTGTGACCAAAAAATTCTTACTCCTATGCCAGTGACACATATCTGGAACCATGTTATTAGTAGTCCCGACCACGATAATTTCGCCCGGCATAGCTTAAGGGCTTAGTGAAACGCCGCCGGACGCAAACGTGTTAAATATTGGTGTTGATATTCGTAGGTGGTAGATCTCCGGAGTGCCTGCGCGGCGTTAGAAGCGGGCGCGGCCGCGGCCTCAGAGGAGGCGGCCGTGTGGCGCGCGCGCGCCGCCGCCGCCTGGCGACACGCGCAGAAGGCCCGCGCGCATGCTCACACCAGGTAAATGCTCACACGAGAAAGATAAATATGTGCTCAAACTTCGCAACGAGTGATAATCGGATGATTTGGGTTTCGTCAGACGTAAATGAAAAGATTTTAACTTGACGCTTTGTGGCAGTAGATACAGTCTTCTCATTGTTAAAGAGAGACTGGATTGTACAATTACCAAATAAAGCTTGAACACGCCAAAACGTGGGCACACATAAGTACTTTTTTTTTTTCATTCACACAGTATAGGAACTATTTAGTGCTGTAAATATAAAGTCCTTTATATGATAAACAAAAAATATCTTGAGAGCGTATCACTTCATTCAGTGGTTTTCACGATGGCGAGGTCTGAATATCAGCAGCGTGAAATTATTTTGCTCAACCATACGCAAAAACCCAATTTAAGTTATAGAGCACTAGCAAAATTATTAAAATACCCACAATCCACCGTCTGTTCGGTTTTAAAAAAGTTCCGAGAACGCTTGACCTTGGATTGGGGGTCCTGTAGTAGAGGAAAGCAAGGAGTAAAGGACAAAAAAAAAGAAGCCCGTGTCTTGCTGCTTTTTACATAGAATCCCAAGCTATAATCACGCGATGTCGCAAAAAAGGTACAAATGTCGCAGTCCTATGTGCAAAAAGTCAAGTCAAGAGCTGCTTTAAAGTCGTACAAGGGCCAAGCTGCACCAAATCGTGATGCTAAGCAGAATTTATCTGCAAAACGAAGAGCACGAAAACTTTACAATGATTTGATGACAAAATTTGAATGCGTTGTATTGGATGATGAAACATATATAAAAGCAGACTTTAAACAGATACCGGGCCAAGAGTTTTATACTTCTAAGAGCCGTAGAGATACCCTAGAAGATTGTAAGGTAAAAAAGAGATCGAAGTTTCCAAAAAAAATCCTGGTATGGCAAGCTATTTGTAGCTGTGGCAAACGAAGTCGTTCATTTATCACAACAGGCACAGTAAACGGTGAAATCTACAAAAAATAATGTTTGCAAAAGCGTCTTTTACCCTTTTTATGCAACCACAGTTCACAACCATTGTTTTGGCCGGATCTTGCGAGCTGTCACTACTCTAAAGCGGTGATAGAATGGTATGACCAGAATGCTGTTGCTGTGGTACCCAAAAAGTGCAATCCTCCGAATTGTCTTGAATTGAGGCCGATCGAAGAATATTGGTGCATAATGAAAGGGATTTTGAAAAAGAAACGTGGACACCCTAAATCGGCAGCAGAGTTGCAAAAAATGTGGACTTGGGCTTGCAAAAAATATCCCGACAGTGCGGTGCAAACCCTAATGAGCCGGATCCGACGTAAAGTACGCTCTATGGCGTAATCAACGGACAATTAAAAAAATATATATGTAAAAATGTACAATAATGTAGTAAGTAGGCAATTACAATAATAAAAAACTTAATTATGGTTTACATATTTTTTTATTTAATATTTTATGTGCCCACGTTTTGGCGTGTTCAAGCTTTACTGGGTAGAAATAGAATGAAGCCACATCCTTCCTTGTCTATTTGTTGATATCTGTGGTTGTTAAGTCAAAATTGTTAACACCCTATATGGGTCATGTCATGGATGATGGTGAGTTTTTTTATTAGTCAAGAATTTTTATACCACATAAATAAATAGGTTACATGATTAGTGAGCGTTTGACCACAATCACACCTGACTCAAAGCAAAGATGTGATATAACGTGTTATGCGTGCCTATTAAGCCGTCTCACTCTAGACTAAGGGAATAAGCAGTAAGAAGACAAATAAGCGCGGTGTTGTGTATGCTGTTCGAACCACAACGAGCTGAATTGGTCGTTACATTTACAATGCACCTCTGCAAAGACCTTTCTTTCCAAATAGCTATTTTTAGGTACAAGTCGGAGCTCATTTTGATACATTATCAGTGAATTGTTGCATCTTTTGCAGGCACTACCAGTCGGTCCACAGGTTCCTTGAAGGCGGGAACCCTGAGCGCGCGCTCTCGCTAGGGATGACCACGGACACAGACACGTCAGATGACGCCATGCGGCTCATGGATCGTATGAGGCAGATCGCCAGATGCCCTCCAGTGAGTTTCTTTTGATTTATAAAAAATCTATTATCTCTATCCACCCCTGATAGAATTAGAATACATAAAGTAACAGACCAATGTTGACCCCCATTCAATATGAGCGACCATATTACCGAGAGCTGAACTTAAAGTGGACTCTTACTTAAAAAAAACTGCAATTTTTTGAGACAGAGAGTAACCTATGTTATTTCTTGGGACTCAAGTTATACACTCATACCCAATTTTGTCGAAATCGGTTCAGTAGTCAAAGTGTGGAAAGTTAACAGTGTAAAATAACAGTCGAGATTTTTACGTGTATAAAAAATTATAGCTTGCATAACTTGTTTGGATGTATGCTAGCTTAGTGTTGAGGCAAACAGTACATTTTTAAATGGTAGCATCTATTAATGAGTCTCCGTATGTGTTTATTAACTTGTATGTAATTTGGACAGGCCCCCGTGATTCCAAGCCAAAACCTGAGGCAGCTAATGCCGGCCACAAACATGCCAGTAGCCAAAGTCACGAAGGAGAGAAACAAGCTCGTCATCGTCCAACACAAACAGAAACACTGATATTGGGAGATTTTTTTATTTATACCGTTAAACGTGTTTTTGATATTCGTTTTTTACAACATATTAGAGTACATTTTCCTCCATTCTTAAAATTATTATATACACAACATTATGAAACGTAAATTCGAAATTCATTTATTCGATTGCAATTTTATTCGATAAAATCTAAAGTTACGAAATCAAATCTATTATAACATAATTTCTACTTATAAGTCTAGCCTTGCTTTGTAAACAATTGCATTTGGTTTCTTATATAAAATTATAAAATGCTTTCTTAAATGAATGTATGTATGTTGTATTTCTAACTTCTTAATATTATGCTGTAGTATTTGTTATTTATTCCGTCTATTTACACGATTTAAAGATTTTAACTAAGTTGTTTTCTTCTATTTGAAGTTCCAAGGTATACATAGTACACCCTCCGTCAGAACTGAATAGTAGTGAGTGACATATAATATGTTGCCTTGAAGATTCTGTAAAAAAATAATATTTTAGGGTTATTATTACAATACTTTAATATCAATTTCGTGTTTTCTAGCTACTAAAATTAGATAGTTTTTAATACTCTATATGTGATCTCCAATTTTTTGTACTACTTGAATTTTAATGCTACTAACTTATAGCTGTAAATGCGATAGAAATTTACAGAATGGATAGACAGTTTGCGCCAGGGTTAGAAATTAGATGAACCTAATATAATATTATCCGACCCAGAGGCTGATGATATTTGAAAAGGTCTAAACTGTGGAAGTGTTTTTTTTTTTTGTGAAAGTATTAACTTTTGCATTAGCAATATTAAAAAGACATATATATTTTCATGGGTTAGTGCTGAGGCGTCGGTGCTACTCACCACATTATGCCCCGTGTTGTTTTTTAAATCTCCAAACCAATTCCAGTAGACTGGTTTCTCTAATAATGGCAGTAACATTGTTCTAAACTTACCATGTTGATTTTGTCTACCCGAGTGAGTAGCCTCTGGCAACACAGTATCATGAGCCCCGGGGTGATGCTGTCGTCTTTGTGGAGCTCTAGAAGCCCGAATCGCTCTTTCACTTCTTTGTAAAGTGCCTTTTCCACGTGCTTATTACTATAATAAATGAATTCTGATTATTCTTTGTTTATTATTGTACTTAACGCAATATTTTTATGGGAGTCTTAGGGTTGCCGCCCACGTAGCTAAGGGTTTGGTGCCACTTCAACTCGAACTGTTCAGTACCCTTTAGTTAGGGCCTACGCTAGCTGCCCTCGCGGGCCTTGCTCCGGACATCCGCCGCGGGTCAGCAAGTCCGCGACGGGCGAATTTTTATTGTTCAGACACATTTATTTATTAAAATACCTACAACTCAACTTAAATAATAGCTTAGTCCCAACTAGGCGTTAGCGCTACCAGTATAGTCCGTGAGCGTATGCACGGAGCGGACGCCCGCCGCTCGCCGCGCGGATTATACTCCGTCGCACGCGACCGCGCTAGTTACAGGTGTTAATACAATTTCTTTTAGACGGGGGCGTCCGTTACGGGTAATCCGCGTCACCTAACGTAGGCCCTTAGACTATTTTCACTACGGGTCCAGTGCTGATTGAGAACTTCACACACAAAATTAAATCCTTTTTTCTTTCACAAAAAATATTCAGCGGTGCGTGCCTGGGATTCGAACCCACGATCTGGCATGAGAGGCCACAGGACAAACCGCTAGGCTACCACAGCTTTAAAGTAAAGGTAAAGAATAAACTTACATG
The DNA here is from genome assembly GCA_005406045.1 of Adoxophyes honmai. Taxonomy (NCBI): domain Eukaryota; kingdom Metazoa; phylum Arthropoda; class Insecta; order Lepidoptera; family Tortricidae; genus Adoxophyes; species Adoxophyes honmai. Next base: position 68,848 of record BHDV01022299.1, on the reverse strand, counting down.
CTATACTCTGTCAAGAGCGTCATGGCTTCATCTAAGTGGTTGCTGATGAAGTAAATGAGCTCGTCGGCGGGACACGACGAGGGCGTGATGAACTGGCCGGTAGGCGACACCATCAGAGGACCAGCTTCTCTGCAAGTTTAATTCTTACATTTTAAGGTGTCTGTACCCCTGTGTCTATTCCCTGGCACCTTACGTGGCAAGATTTTAAGTAACAGGGGTAAGTTTGAGGCCTGATGAAGCAGATGAAGAAGCAGGTTACGGATTAGCCCAAAACATATCGAGCTAAACTAGATTTAAGACTTGAATTATCCGTATTTTTATTACGAGCCAGTCTCATGGTAGTTTCATCTTCAAAGTTGCAAGAATACTAACGGTTCGACGACGATTTCATATTTCCTTAGAGATTCAGGCACTGACAACGGAATCTTCTTTCCTCTGCCATAAAAGTCACCGATGGATGTGATGAGTTGTCTCAAATGGCTGCAGTACTGGTGAGCTGACACTTTTGGCATGAATTTCCTGCAATAAATTGTCCCCTAATTATTGCTAATTTAGTCGAGATCAGTTTTGCTTGTTCTGGATTTTTCAATAATTCACAATTTGAATTAAAAAATCTTTACCTTCTGCAAATGTGTATATCCCTTAAAATGCCAGATAAAGCCTCCTCATAGTGTGGTATTTGCGTCAATGCACTATCTTCTTGACTTACTTTTTTTATGAGCTGAAATAAAAATAACACTTAAGAATGGAGCTTCACATTAATGCATGACATATCTTAAAGTCATATTTTTACTAATAGTAATAAAATTATACTTACTGATAGCCATTCGTTCCTTACATCTATTATGTTAAGGTACACATCTCCGTCTAGGCTGACGCCCGTAAATTGCCCCAATGCTATAGTCCTCCCTGAAATAAGACACTTAAAAGTAATTGGAATAGGAGCTCCGCTCTGAGGAGCTTAGTTCGAATGGGCTCTTATTAGGTGTTAGAAAAAATAATGCCCCGTGTGGTGCTGGGTTAGAATAGCACCTCCCCCTTTCTTCCCGTGGGTGTCGTAAGAGTCGACTCTGGGATAGGGTTAGTGTATTGTGGGCGATGGGCTAGCAACCTGTCACTGCAATATCACGTTTAACCATCTGGTTACCCTGAAATTACTAAATGTGGCACTGGATTGTTGAATTCATGTGCTCTGCCTAACCCTCTTGGGAATACAGGCGTGAGAAAATGTATGTAATATGTATGTAGAAAAAATAATACATATATACTTAACACAATAGACTGGAAATCTATTTACTTACCAGTCAAATTATTCATATGTTGGGAATGTTGCGAAGCTAACGCTACTAGACTTTGAAGTGCTCCCCTGATGTGGCTTATATTCCAACCGTTGTCGTACTTTACCTGTGAATAGACGGGACTTAAGAATCAGAAGAAACAAACACTTTTCATATAAATGGATTACAAAAAAACTATACTTGAATGTAGGTAACAATATTAGCTCAAACAATATTAACTCAATTTTGTAAAGCTCATTCTAAGTGTGAGTGATATAGAAAATGGACTTTCTTGTTTAAATAGATCATCTTTTATCATCATTAATACGAAAAAAAAAAACAGTTTTTTCTCCAAATTGAGAGGAAAAAAGGAAGACCTAATTTATTTCTGAAAATATCTAATTGCAACATAAAAAGATAAAACTAATTTATGCATTTAAAATATAATATAGCAAGGTGGTGTAATATCATAGACAAAGTTTATACATTATTATGCACAGCAACTGGCTGACCTTTGTGGGAAATTGGATAGATAAATCTACATAGCAAATATATGATTATCTTATCTAAAGATAAATACATGTTGTAAGCGGCCTATGTAACTTACTTCTAGCCTCCTGCTGCTCAACTTCAAATTGTAATACTATAAGTTTGATACTTAGTGTCATTACATTAACATAATGATTAAAATATATTAAGTACATTTGTCCTATAAATAGGACATTGGATGGAGGAGACTAGTACTAAATTAATATCTGGAATTTTGAAAGGAAGCTACTTATGCAATCTTTCAATAAGATTTGGTAATTGTGTAGACTACTAATAACTACTTATACATAAACAAACATCATTCATGTTTCACAGCCACTTTCGGCACAGTTTTAGCTTTAATAATAGACGTAAAAGGTATACCTCGTATTGAGAGGTTATTAACCTAACGCCCAAAGCATTCCTAAATCTAATTCCTCAGGTGCCTCTTACTACATCTGCATTCTGTTATTGAGATGTGTGTATTCAAGATTGACATTAATCGTAAATCGGAGAAATCTGAGTACACAAATTGCCAAATACAATTGAAAGATTGTTTTAATATATTTCAGTTGCTACGAACTTCTTTTATACCATAAGTGTTGCAAAGGTGGTCTATTAGGCTCTTGACTTGGGCTCTGGTGGCATTAGTCGAGTCATATTTTTGTCTTGCTTTGGTACTGTTGTCATAGATCCATTCACTGAAATAAATAACAAATAGCAGATAAAATATTAGATTATCTAATTATGACTATTACCTTAGGTACTGATTTTAGTAAGAAATAATAGAAAACTTTTAGGCTTTAGACGAAGTAGACCATACCTATAGGCATTATTATTAAATATCTTGCATCTAGTTAAAAGACAAGTAGTTACAACTCATTGGTATCCAAGAACAGGCTCTTAAGTAACTGTTTGTACAGCCTAGCAAATCATAATAACATTGCCGCTTAGTCATAATGAGACATCTCACTATACTAAAACATGTTGCTTATCCCATTTCACCTTTCAGGCTTTGTATATTAACAACAGAAAATAGACATATTAGTACAAGACTATGTGTCATTCTGTTTAGGGTATCTTCAATGTGACTGTTTACTGGTACTGCACTAATAAATATTGATAACCACTTACATAACATTCTCAACAGCTTTCTTTTCCTCCACTTTTCTCTTCATCCTAGATACTTTTTCAAATTCATCGCTGTATTCTTTATAAGCTTTAGAAAAAGCTTCTTTACTGAAACATTAATTGGAATCAAGTAAAAAAAAAATGTTGCCCATGCATTCGCCATAGGCTTAAAACAACACAAGTCAAAATTATATTTATCTATTTACCAAAAAAAAAGATTTTCAATGACATTCTTATGGAGACAAAAATTAAATTGAAAAGATAATCAGACAGAGTTGCAGAATTATATAAAGTTTACAGGAATCAATTAATTACTTTATCATTCATATATAAAATATAGTATTTCATTAGGAGGTAAGTAAATACAGACCAAAACATAAGTAGCATAATATATTTTGCATTTCAGAATAATTACCTGAAGCCACTTGAGCTCTTCTGTGGACTCTTGGGTATCTTATCTACATACTTAGTGGATATATCACAGGCACTTAACACCTTAACAACAGTCTCCCTTACATTGCTACTGTTTAATTGGATTTTGACTAGTTTGAAGTCACCTGTTGAAGACAAACTTTAAAATACAGAAACTTTGCAATATAACAACTCCCAAGTTTGACACTAAATAAATCAAATGCTTAGTTTTTTTTTAATTCTAAGAACAAGACCCAATTTAAGTAAATTCAACTATGTAGTATGTTGCAATGGGCTAGAATAAACTAATACAATCATGGGACTATTGCATAGCAAAAGTAAAATTTAATCCAAGAAAAAAATTTGTTACTGATTGGTACAAGAGTTACAATGAGAGAGATTTATACCACATTTCAAGTACCTATTTAGCATAGGGTCAAGGAGGGTACAGTCGCTAGGATTTTTTCAACGAGCTATAGTATCAAAAGTGTTAGTGATTGGACTATATTTTCTAGGCACAAAGCAGCGTTCATTATTCAAGATTTATATGTAGTTAATAGATTTCCCATAACTTACACCGAAAAAGAAATAAAGAACTTTTTTTAAGAAATGGGAATCGAACCACTG
>BHDV01022299.1:47817-58697 GCA_005406045.1 Adoxophyes honmai | reverse complement strand
ACAACACCAAAATACACCAATTTTATGATAATAAACAAGAGCTAATTTTTGACACGTGTAGCAACCAACACTCGTTCGCCGTAAATAATGTAATTTGCGCACTTAAAAGCTACTTTTTGTGTTGTTATGTCATGTCAATGTCATGTCAGTTTTATTTTTTTCCATTTGACCACAGACAGAGTATCAGAACGTCAGTTTGTAGTTTGTATCGTAGTGCCGTTCGAACTAGTGCGCGCTCTGTCCATGCTGTGCATTTGACTGATTTGTGTTCCTTTTTAATGAGTCAGCAGACACAAGACAACATTTCAAAAATAACTTGCCTATTCAATCAACTCATACATACATACATACATACATATTCTCACGCCTGTATTCCCAAGAGGGGTAGGCAGAGCACATGAATTCAAAAATCCAGTGCCACGTTTAGCAAATTCAGGGCGATATCACGTTAACCATCTGGTTACCCTGAATCAACTCATGCTAATGTAAAATATTACAAACGTGGACGAGCGAGGGTGTACTAGATAAAGTTTATCTATCACATTGACATTGCGACCATTGCGTTGAACGAAGCGTTCAAAATAACCATGAAACTTAAATGTTAATTCAAGGAAAATTAAATATTAATATCAGGATTATTTAAACAATTTGCTGTCTAGCTGCTAAAACTAAAAAAAAAGAACTGAAATAAAATTGCTTAGTGTCATGAAAGAGAACATAATTTTTTTAATAAAAGAAAGGACAATGGGTAAATTTGTAGGGGCACTGTCCCCACCCACCAACAGAAAAGAAACATGTCTCATTTAGGTAATAGATCGTGGCAAACTGATGATTTTTTAGTATGACGAGGATCGCCCTATGTATGGGGTTTTCTTGGAAAACCGTGTTTTGTTTTTACATATTTCATAGAAAGTTACAGGGAGAAGGTTGAAGAAGTATTATGTTACTGACAATAATAGGTACTTTACAAATACATATTTAGGACAGAAATCTTTGATATTCTTTAATAGTTTTGGCTAAAAATATTATTTCTGTCCCAAATATATATTTGTGAAGTATTATTGTTAGTAGGTACCTAACATAATTATTTCTTCAACCTTCTCCCTGTAACTTTCTATGAAATATGTAAAAACAAAACACGGTTTTCCAAGAAAACCCCATACCTACATGGGGCGATCTTCGTCATACTAAAGAATCCTCATCAGTTTGCCAAGATCTATTAAATGAGACATGTTTCATTTCTGTTGGTGGGTGGGGACATTTCTGCCCATGGTCCTTGACTAAATAATTATAAACATGTAGATATTAGCAACTGTTTTTTGTATTCTCTAATACATTTATTTGAATTGGAAAAAGCAATAAGTATGCGAAATTACACCCACTCTACAAAAAATCATGCTAAAGTATTTTCCGGGAACTACGTAAAACTTCATTTAATGAAACACATTGCTTGTATTGTTAAAACAGGAGTTTATGATTAGGTACAGTCCCCGGTATCTAACATGGCAAGCTTTTAAGAAGTGGGGGCAAGTTCACGCATCGCTCTACCACCGAAAAAGCGGTGCATGAACTTACGCACACTATTTAAAACCTTGCCAAGTTAGATGACGCGGACTGTACCTGAGGATGCTTCAAGAAGGTAGGTAAAGAAACTGTTAAAAAGTTATGTTGTGATTTAAACATTTTAAACCCACAGCTTATAAGGTCTCAAGCTACAGTTAAGCCACACTATTTGGTTTCCATTATTTTAATTACTACAGCCGAGACTTGTTTACGATGGGCCCAACTTACATAATAAAAGCTCCGATACAAAGTGAACTTGTTCCAGAACGCTCAAGATAACGCAGCACCACCATCCGAGTAAGTTTATAAATTATTTACGATTATAAATTATAAATAAACAGTTGTAAGGTCATAAGTTAAAGCTTATCAGCGAATGACATGTGTACTTTATATTGTAGGATGGTGTGCCTTCGTATCGAGTCCTACACTTAACAGCTATTAAGTTTACTATGAATAAACATCAACTACCACGGAAACTAGAGGCAGGAAGATAATTTACTTGATACATTGGAGGTTAATGTCTAAAATGAATAACAGCGGTGCGTTGGATTGGTGGAGATTTTTGTTTGAAGGTTGCCGCTCTAGTGTTTAATTATTTGTCATTTTCTTGCAGCTAATAATTTGATATCTGTTTTTTTCGTGCTTGTATTAACCTGTTAGAACCATTAGATGATGACCTCAAGCATTTTGCTGGCTGTTTTAGTAAGGGAAGGTCGTAATTTTTACGTTACCTACATCACTCGGTGGATCTCCTTATTGAGAATGTCATAGTCTTAACGAGCGCATGCCTAGCTCTCTCACATCCAATTTTACTGGTCCCTTGCGTAGCTGATCGGGAAATTACCTATGAGCCTAAGACACAGAAGTCTATTGTTCAAAATAACACTTAAGACCTTGCTGATCTCTGCGTAATCTCAAAAATGTCTCTCAAGTTCCTTACATCAACTGTTCAAAAGCAAGGTTCGGGCTGTGTGACGCAACGCGCCGCGCAGACGCGGTAGCGCCGCGGCTCCTGCGCCGCTCGCAAGTTCCACAATTGTTGCACAGACGAGTTCAATAATTAAGTGATAAATATACCAGCGGTGCTGCGGCGAGGCGGCAGAGCCGCAGTCGAGCAGCGGCCGTGCCTCGCTCCGCGCGTCAAGTGATATTCTCTTGTTTCTATCGGCCGTAGGAATCTCGCCGGACTGGTTACCGCGCTAGTGCGCCGCTCTGGTGAACCCTTTCGCTTGTAAATGTGCCGATATTTACATATGCGCGCTCGATCTCACGTCGAACTTTCGTTCTGCGCCCGCGCCCCTGGTGCCCGCGAGCCGGGCCCGCCCCGGCGCACTCGCCACGACGTGCAATGAGCAACGTATGTCTTTTTAAAACGTATACGCTTCTATAAAGCTGAACTTTTGACAGTTGTCACCCAACTACAAGTTGTGGAATGCGGGATGGCAACTTAAAAGTCCAGCGATAAATAATGCAAGTATCTACTGGCGGACTGTGCAATAACGGGTCGCGGGGTGGGAGAGATGCGCAGAAGCAGTTATGAGCACAGAATTGATAGTGCCGCACTCGCAATCCGTTGCCCGTTTCCTCCTTTACATCTCTCAAACAAAAATGTAGAGATTATTTTGTAGATTATAACTTTTTCGTTCACAATCCTAAAATGAATAAGTTAAGCTAAGCTACGAAAAACTAACCTGGCGTGAAATCACAACATGGTTCGATTTTAGTTTGGTATCGTAGAGCAATCTTAATACCTACCTGTTTAACTTTAGGTGCGTGGTCCTCTTAGTTCGTCACTTGAAATGAATGGGCCAAGCCAACCTATAGCCAACTTAAATCAAAATCAACTACAAAGGTACATCTTTTGTTACACATCTATTTCTATAATAGTACCTATACCTAGACAGGAACGCAGCCAAGTGTGATAATTACCTAGGTAGGTATACAATTATTATAATTGTTTATTAACACTTATGACTACCGTGTTCGCTCAACAATAAAGTCAGAAAAGTAACTACAAACTGCAAACTTAATTATCCATGACCTACTTTTAAGTTCCAGCTTTACTGTGCATATCGGGCAAAAGATCATTTATTAAGGTCTGTATTCCTGCATTGGGTTTTGTAACGAATTTTTTTATGAAAAAGGGCCATCGTGCGTTAACTATCTCTTTTAAACAGAATTTCTCCGGGCACCAATCCGGGATCTATAGAAACATAAGTATAATAAACACGTTTAAGTATAACTAATCAGAACCATGACTAAAGAGCCCATCAGTCTTACCCTGGATTAAAGCTATGGTACAGTCAGCTGCAGAGAAAAGTAACTTCCCGCCCATATAATGGTTCATTACTAGGGGGTTACTTCTCTCTGCAACTGTCCGTACCAAGAGTAAGTGACACATCACAGTGACTAATAAATATACAGTATTACTACACCACGCTTTTGGCTCTACCATATTTTTTCATCTTGGTTCTTCCTCAACCAAGATGAAAGTAAGTACCTACCTTCCCAAAGTTCAGAATTACTAAGAGTTCCCTTGGTACTAAAACTATCTAATGCAGCACTCGTTCGAAGTCATCCTTAATGTATACCTACCTATCTAAAACTTTAGCGACATTGTTAGAGATTATAACACAAATTATAAATTTTGGACGACACCGGCATTATTATTCTACGGCAACTAGTGACTATCTAGTACTACCTACCTAATTTTATTTTCTAGTATGGGATAGGAACCTCCAACCCAACTATATTTTGTGTCTATCAGTACCACTAATACTGCCTGGACAGCTATTTTCACACATTTATTAGACTTATTGTTAGTTACTACTTATAGTAGTACCAACTTAGCTCATGGATTTGCGTATGTAGCGTTTGTGTCGCCTACCCCATTTGGGAACATAATAGGCTAAATATGTGTCCTTAGTTATTTTCTAAAATCACTTAACTGCGTTTCAAAAGGTTACACTGATGTTTCAACTACCGCAAAGTACGCATTATTAATATTAATGTTTCAAGAAAGGTGTGCTAATATGTACCATTCCAGTTTAGAATAACTCGTCTTCTAACTCATACTTCTTGTTAATTGCAAGTTTTTTATAGTCAACCTTAGTGTTAGTGTCTTCGTTAATTTTCCTAGTGATAATAAATTACGTGTATGAATTAAACAAAAAATCTACAGTTGATTGAAATAACGCTCATTAACATCGATCTATTGGCGCCATGGGCAAAAAAACTTCCAAGTGACAACAGACTTTGAATTCTAAGCGCACTTTAATAGTAGATTGTTCAACAAGGGACTAAAATAAGCCATAATGTCACGAGATATTTAGACACCCGAGCATAGCGAGGGTGGCTATAGTTCGAGTGTCATTATGGTTGTTTAGTCTCGCGTTAAACACTCTACTTTTCACTTTGAATGCGACGAAAAAAACGACGTTCTTTCTGTTATATAAAAAAATACAATACTGATTACAACAAAGCTTTCCATGTACAAATATGATTTAATCTAACCTAAGAAAAATTAAAAAAAAACGCGGTTTTTCTTTTTTTTTTTTTACTTTTTTTTTGTAAAGTGACGCTTTGAATGCTTGCATATTTAGCCAACAGATTTTAACTTTAAACTATTTTTAAGCTTATTATTATAACACTATGCATAATAAAATGTGTTAATATTTATTATAATGAAATAAATTATTATTCGTAATCAATAATCGTGTTTTGCGAAATTAAATCACTTTCAAAAGTTTTTTTGGCAGAGTAACAATTACCGCTATTTTTAAAGACGTAGAAATAGCCTCATTGACATTTTGAGGTTATTTTTACGTCTATAAAAATGTCGATAATCCTACGTTCACAAACACGGTGACTGGCTGTTTAAGAGGTTTCTAAGGCCAATTAAAAAAATATTACTTTAGCCCCTAGAGCTTAAAAAGGAGTTTTAGGCCCGCTATATATTAACTAAAGAATCACTTTAAGAGCATGAGAAGTGAAAAGATTATAATTAGGTACCTACTTAGATACCCCGAGTATGTAGTTTTTGTCCCAACATTATAAAAAAAAATGTCGTTAAGTTGCTCATGTGTTTCAAGACCAGTATTTTTTCAAAACAATTAACTTCTCTAACAATTCTTAGGGGTTCCTATTCACTTCACTAACACTTATCAATGCCTGCACTATTTGATCCTTGTTCAGGCTCTAGATGTATTATTTTACGAGCATTTAAGGGTAATTAAAAAAAAGTTGACCCGTGTGGTTTCAGGTCTAGAATATCACCTCCATTTCTTCCACGGGTGTCGTAAGAGGCGACTAAGGAAATAGGTTTAGGTATGCTTCAGTCGCCAGGCTGGCAACCTATCACTATTATACTACCTTTTCCATCTGTTTTCAAACGTAAAATTAAGCTAGAAGTGGCTGCTACGTTTGAAATAGTCATAATCATGATTTCGTCTATGTTATGTTGCCCGTGTGGTGCCGGGTTAGAATAGCACCTCCCCTTTCTTCCCGTGGGTGTCGTAAGAGTCGACTTTGGGAAAGGGTTAGTGTATTGTGGGCGATGGGCTAGCAACCTGTCACCGCAATATCACGTTTTACCATCTGGTTACCCTTAATTTGCTAGACGTGGCGCTGGATTTCCGAATCCATGTGCTCTGCCTACCCCTCATGGGAATACAGGCGTGAGAATATGTATGTATGTATGTGTACGTGTGGCCTACCTACCAGTTTTAGGAACATAGGCGTGAGTGTTTGTATGTAAAAAAAGTCTTCCAAATATATACATACATACATACAATCACGCCCATATTCCCAAATAGGGCAGGTAAGGTAGAGCACACGAAACGTTGCATAGACAAAATGATTACTATTTCACGCTTCGCAGCCACTTCTAGCATACTGTTAAGTATAACAGAACGCTTAGCACGGCAACACGCTCTAGTCGCGTCGCGCGCGCGATAGTCTACCTGTCACTTTCTGACGTCTATAGTTAGACAGTGACATGTATAGTCTATGTCGCGCGTATTTCTACTCGCGCCCAGTCGTGCTAAGGGGACAGATGGTAGAGTCTGTCGCCTAGCATACATAAAGCTATAAAAATCCAAGTAAACGTTGACAGTCCTATCCTTACTTTTCTACCAAAATAGGTTGCTAATAGCCAATTTCAATGCGTAGTTCAGAATTAACTGACCAAATGGACTCCTGCCATTGGTCAAGACGGAGGGCGGCGCCAGCGCAGCCAGTAGACCGTGGGCTATGTGCGTTTGTCTATCTGAGGCTTGTCACACTTCGCTGATCGCCAATCCTAGGCATAGTAGACGCGTTTTAACGTAAATGCCGTTTATGATGGTTAAACTCGTTGTGGTGATAGGTACTGACCTGATATAATCCCTTATTCCGTCTGGAACGCTATGAATCATTAAAACACTAAATTGTTATTTAAGTATATATTGTAAACATCTCATTATCAACTAGCACTATGCGGAGTTTTGAACTTAAAATAGATGATGTTAGTTAGACGTGCGTGAAGGCCGGACAGGTGGAGCGAATTGTGAATTATATGGTATAAGATAAGAATTTACGAAAAGAGAGATAATGTATAAAAGAGAGATAGTTTTTCACTTATACTTATGGAACTATTGGCACATTAGAGTTCTGTTAAACTTTAAGTTAACTTAGTAGAGTGTGTTTTTTAAAGTCATTAATGGCTGTATCAGCACTTAGAGGTTGCAAATTGATTGTAAAAGCAGCAATAAGAGCTAGATGCTGCAATAAAAATTGAACAAGGGTTCTTCATGAATTAAGAGTCCTTGAGCTAAGGAGAAAAGGACCCTCAAAAATACGACATTTTTGTTTTCCCCAGGACTTTTATTGTCGCGTATGATCCAAAAATTTTATCGTAATTTAATCGTTTGTCTTCGTTTTATGTACTCTTCTTTATTTCTCAATAAAATATAGACGTGGATGATTGTCACGGCGACGACCGCTCGCTCGAATGAGTTACTCGTGCCAGACAGGTCTAACTAAACCTATTTCACGTATTCTCGAAAAAATAATAATCTGGTTTCAACTGGCTTTTAATTTATACTCTGTTAGTCACGTGACGTACTCTATGATACACATAAAGTAGGCAAATCAAGTTTTTGTGTTAACTAGCAATACTATTAAGTATGAAAATAAAATCGAAACTCGTATTTTATGGCGGAGTTAAACTTGGGGTTAAACAAACAAAAGTAGCATAACTTTATTTAAAGACTCAATAAATTTTGTTTAATTTCTTCATAGATTCACTATCCAAGTGACCTAGTTGCTTTTTATTACATTTTAAATTAACAATCCCAATGCATAAAATAGAGAGAAACGTGAAAAATAGATGTTCATCTTTTTTGCCAGTTCGTTTGTCTGCTTTCACTTTGGATGTTCCAGAAATTGTAGAGTCGATTGTAAAACTCAAAATGTTAACCGGCGCCAATATTTTACTTCGAAATACGTTGTTCGGAGACATTTTAATACATTTTAGGTGTTCAAGCAAATTTTATTTTTGGTTTCGACCATTTTAGCATAACAAGTTGTTCAAGGTTACAGCGCATCATTCGCACGTTTTAAGTTTTTGCTGGTAGTATTGTCGTGAAAATTCATTTTAGCACGTGTTCATAACTATTTTCAATTTGATAATTAGGGGAAAGGGTGGTAGCCTCGTACATTTTTAACATTTATTGTCATAGTTTTAGGAATCTTCACAGCAACCCACGCTATTAACCCTTGTAATGGTTGCGTTTGTGCATACATAGAGCTAAAAATAAAACTAATAATTCGATTTTTGTAACTCTAGAAAAAATATTCAACACTGCCCCAAGATTGTGTAGCGTTGAATTTTCACGAGGTAGTTTTCAAATATGAGCTGAAATGGCAATAATATCGAGAGATATCTGTAAGTTTCATTATTATTTTTACTAGCTATTATAGCACTAGAAACAATCGTGCTTACATTTTACTGTTATAATTTGTGAAAATAACAAAGATTTTTTGATACATACATACATACAATCACGCCTGTATTCCCAAACGAGGTAGGCAGAGCACACAAAACGCTACATAGACAAAACAATGACGATTTCACGTTTTGTGGCCACTTTTAGCAAAGTATTATTTAGGTTTTGAGGTCGCAGCCCATGCCCGTGAGGTGTCGGTTTAGAATAACACATCTCCATTTCTTCTGTGGATGTCGTAAGAGGCGACTAAGGACATAGGTCCAAATTCAAATTACCTTTATTTGCATAAAAAATGGTACAATATAAGGTGTTACATTAGGCGTTAGGTGTTACATAGGTTAAGGTATACTTAAGGCGACAGGCTAGCAACCCGTCACTAAGATTTTTTGATACATGCAGCAAATACCGACCGTAAGGGCGGAAGCCCACTGCGGGGCACACTACGCACGTTCCTTACTAAGTGACCCACGCCAGCTACGTTTTTTTATGGAGCATGGGTGGCGAGGGAGTCAGTGGGGTTTCGCCCAAACAGCTTAGCTAGGGTCCTAAATAGGTAGCCGAGCGTTACCACCTCATCAAAGCATAATGTAGTATGTTGGATTAACAGACAGGTTCCTAAGCTGGTCGAACTTTAGCACTCCTACAAGTTTCTTCGTAATTGTGATTCTTTTAATTATTCAGCCAGTTTAGTCCAGATGCAACTATAATGTGATCTCTGGTGTCTTAGAGTTTTGCGAAGTTTCTCTGAGGTTTCACGATATTTGAACACTGCATATTTTCCAATAAACTAGATAGAGGTGGTTAATAGGTAGGTACAGTCAAGGAAAGTAAATGTTTATCAGTTTGAACGTCTTCATAAATAAATTTGTTCATATTATAACGAAAAAAAATTACCATTAAGTCATGTCAAACTGGTAAACATACAATTTCTCTGTCTTAACTTAAGCTTAATCAATTATAATGTTTGAAACTTTCGTGATTACCCACTCATATTTATTTCTACGCGGTACTTATCCACATTTTAGTATAATTAATTTCATTACCTTGACGTTTCGACCGCGTTACAGTGACTATGGTCACAATTGGCTCACAAAATAGAATCCTTCGTGGTTTATTCGTGACTACTGTCGCTGTAATGCGGCCGAAACGCCGAGGTAATTAAAATCATAAAAGTAAAACGTAAATAAGTCCCGAATAGCAATAAATGTAACTTAATCAATACAATAACCAATAGGTTTTTTATTAAGTACATTGTTTTTGATTAGTTACGTCTTGTGCAAGTTACGTAGAGTACCTACCTATGTAGGTAGGTACAAGGAATTAGCACAGAAACCGTACAAAAAATTAAATATGTTTATTAACATACTTATAAGTACTAATGTGACTTAAAATAGCTCTTTAACGTTTTTAGTGTCAGATAATTTAAAGCGCAAACTACCTATTAACAATTAGTCAGGAGTAAAAACATTAGCGAACTACGCAGTAGATTCACCATGGAAAAGATAAATCAATCCTATTATGGGAGATAAATAGGATTATTATAATTACACGGCCATATATGTAGAGAGAAATAGGTAATAAATAAAATAAATTAATACATGTTTGGCGTCGTGTTTGCGTACAATTTTACACTATGTTTGGCATCGATATAGCCCCAATAAAAAAACAAAGCTTCACAAAGCTGTGCAAAATCGTAATAAAAAACCACTTATCACACAATTTTATACCAATACTAGTTTTTAAGGTGATATTCAAGATAATTAATAGGTATGTTTGCTTACGATATCGTAAGGTAGGAATATATTGGAAAAAAAATGTAATAGCATTTGAGGTTTAGTTACTAAATAAGTTGGTACACTTCATTATCGTAGGTATAACTATGTTCCTTAACTGTTGTAATTATGTCACTCGTAGTTATTGTTGTTGTTTACAAAATGTGTAGGTAAGTAGGTACAATAATCATTTAAATCGGTACATTTGTTTGATTTTCTATTCACCGACGTTCTTAGCCCTCGGTACGCGCGCGCGAGATAGACTAACTGTAATTTTCTAGTTAAACAGGTTAAACAGTGACCGTAGAGCAGATCCCAATATTCAATCTAGATAGTATAGCTTACTAGAGATAAGGGAAAATGACATAACGCTCATACATTACTTAAACTCACGTCTTTATACCCAAATGGGTTGAGCAGATCACACGAAGAGCTACATAGACATAACTACGAATATTTCACGTTTCATCAGCCAAATGTGGGTACTCTTCTATTTATTTTATCGCCTCTTACGACTACTGACAGTGGCGTAGCAGGCGGATATTGTAGGTGTCACCCC
>BHDV01022299.1:30767-47744 GCA_005406045.1 Adoxophyes honmai | reverse complement strand
CCACCCTAGCTACCCTAAATGAAGGGGATTTTAAACCTCACTTCATGACACTGACAGTAAGCCGAACCTATCTCTATCCTAAACTATCCTAGAACAGAGTAAAATAAAACGGATCTACTCACATCTTTATATCGAGATTAGCTCGACATGTTTTATTGCCACGGTTTTATTTCAGCATGAGTGAGTCTCACGGCCGTTTTATATCCTAGAACAGCCGATTAACTCGCACTCTACTCGTCTCGCGCTTAGCCATACTAACCCGGCTGTTTGGACTAGCACGTGCCTGCTTCCGGCAACTGTGGCCTTCAACACGACGCCGCTGACATTGCTGATAGGTGATAGCCATCAGTACATTCATATTGCACTTCTGCCAATGCAATCGGAACCTTTGTATGCACATGCACGCTCCCATTCTAAAGCCAACCTTGCACTATCAACCAAAAGACCAAGTTACCACGGACAACGCGAGTGCATAACTTAATTAAAGGGAACTGAAATTGAGTCGTTCTGCAGTGAAATTGAAAGCTAAGATGTTCGTGCTACTCGTTTATTGTATACGTACGACGTTTTTAATTGCTCAACGATCTATTTGGGTGTACCTACATACATGGGGGAGTAATAGTGTTGTTTTGAACTTGAATATACAGGATGGCCCGTTTAGATCGGGGAATCATTTACCACAAGCCACAAAATACAATAGCACGATTTTTATTTTTACTTATTGTTGTAAACAAAACGGTGGTTATTTCGAACGAACTCTCACAAAATTAAATTAAATCAAATTAATCACTGTACCTTTCTAAATCAAAATACCTACTGTTTTTTTTATACGAATGTATTACCTATCCTCCCAAACGATCAAACTATGCCAGACGTTAAGAAAGGTACAGAAAGAGGTGTAATCAATAAATTTTACCTTACATAAATTTAACACTTTGTATCATAACTGATGAGGATGAAAGTACAAAAATACCTTGTAAAAGGGTCTTGGGGTACGTTCACTTTTCTGAAAATATTTAGTAGGTGGGACTGGCGGGAGCACTAACGCTTTCATAGCTACTAGCTGTTGGCGAACTGAAAATTAGCATAGCACGTCATCACAACTCGTTCTTGTGCATCTGCTTGAGCGTTTTAGTGATTTACTATTTCTATTTAACGTTTTTCTGTATTGAAATGTTGCTGCTACATCAATGTGCCCCGTGTGTCAAACTTCCCCACTTCCCCCTACATAATTCATCACGCCTGTACTCTCAAATGGGGTGGGCAGAGCACACGAAACGCTTCATAGTCAAAACCATGACTATTTCGAGGTTTGTAGCCACATTTAGCATAGTTTTAGGTTAACACTAATAAAAGAGATAATATACCTACTTACATCACACCTGTATTCCCAAACGCGGAAGGCAAAACGCACGAAACATTACATAGTTAAAACCATGACTATTCCACGTTGCGTGGCCCATTTTAGCAAATGTTTAGGTTTTAAGATACATAAAATACATAATATACTCGTTTCCACTTATCCTGTCAGGCGCCCGAAGGTTAACTGGCAGAGATCCCCTAGGGGATAAGTTCGCCTTTGTACATGAAGCTGTTATCCTGTATCTTGTTTTTTGCAATTGTTTTATGTGCAATAAAGAGTCATACAATTTAATAGTGACAAGGTAGTAGCTAGCCTAACGCCTAAATCATACTACAACCTATTTTCCTTAGCCGCTTTTCACGACACCCAAGGAAAAATAGAGAGATGTTGCCAAAACATCGTTACAGTTTGTTAGAACTTTATCTAAAATATTAAATATCGACAGTGCCTAACAACAAGCATCCTAATTACGTCAAAGCTGGAATAAAATATGGTTTTACCATTTCACAGAGATGTAAATACCACGAAGTGCTCTTATCTTACTCCGAATGCCCTGTGCACGGAGCATCGGTCGGGCGGGCCGGTGCTATATGGATCACATTACTGTACTTAATTATCTTTGTCTTGGTTTCAATGTTAACGGAATGAACTCTGATCAAACGGCAAAAAGAGAGCTCAATTCTGTACTCGGATAGACAACTTTTAACAGAGGTGCTTTTTTTAATTAGATTGTTTTCAAAAATGCTAAGGATTAGGTATATAACCTCTGTTGCAAAACCGGAATATTCTTTATTTGACATGAAAATACAAAATCGTGTACCTAGATTGAAGAAATTAAAATCACGGGAGACAAATAGACCACCTTTCCTATGGTCTCACCAATAAAATAAATGCATACAATTACGTATTTATGAAATTGACTCTACATACATATACAACATGGCTTATTTTTTATGTGTATCGGTGACGATAGTTATATTTACTATTTCTAGGCAATTTTTTGCAACTTTACGTTTAAAGTCAGATGACAGAACATAATAGATATAGGTATTGTATGAGTTTGCTAGCCTACAATATTAATATCCATTTCCTTAGTCGCTTCCCCGTTATACATACATACATATTCTCACGCCTGTATTCCTAAGAGGGATAGGCAGAGCACATGAATTCAAAAATCCAGTGCCACGTTAAGCAATTTCAGGGTAACCAGATGGTCAAACGTGATATTGCAGTTACAGGTTGCTAGCCCACATACATACATACATATTCTCACGCCTGTATTCCCAGAAGGGGTAGGCAGAGCACTAGAATTCAAAAATCCAGTGCCACATTTAGCAAATTCAAGGTTACTAGATGGTTAAACGTGATATTGCGGTGACAGGTTGCTAGCCCATCGCCCACAATACACTAACCCTTTCCCAGAGTCGACTCTTACGACACCCACGGGAAGAAAGGGGGAAGTGCTATTCTAACCCGGCACCACACAGGGCTAGCCCATCGCCCACAATAGGTACACTAACCTTTTCCCAGAGTCGACTCTTACGACACCCACGGGAAGAAAGGGGGATTCATCTACGGGAATAATTTCTTCAATTACATACATACATCACGCCTGTATTCCACACAGGCAGAACACACAAAACGCTACATAGATAAAACCATGACTATTTCACGTTTCGTGGTCACATCTAGCATTTGTTTTTTTAGGTTTTTAGTTGGCGGGTATAATTGTGGCAGTTTGCTAGCCTGTCACCTAAAATATACCTTAACCTAATTCCTTAGTCGCCTCTTACGTCATCCACGGGTGAAATGGGGAGATGTTATTCAAAATCCGACACCACACGAAAATTACAAATTACTTAGCTTCGTGAAAAACGTTAATTACATCACGAATCACGAAATTCCTTAGTCAATCCCGCAATCCAGACATGGGAACTGCCAATTGCTGTCCACTCCCGTTTCATTGGAACAGGAGGGACGTAATCCCGCCGGTCGTTGATCTAATTGAGCGTTTGAGCGTGCGTGCGTGCTAATGGACTAATTACGTGTATGAGACGGGAATTGGTGACTCACGGGTAAGGTTGCCAGCTTTTAGGAAAAAAGGCGAAGATTAAAAAAAGAAAAAAAATGCGATTAAAGATTAGCGACGTCATTTTTCCCTCTGAAACTCTACCTAAAATAGGTAGGCAGAGTATATCCAATTCTACATAGACATAACAATGGCTATTTTACGTCAATTAGCCTCTTCTAGCATAATTTTTAGGTATTAAGGGTATAAGAGGTACTATAGTGACAGGTTGCTAGCCTTTCACCTAAAATATACCATAAACTATTTCCTTGGTCGCCTTTTACGACAGTCACGGAAGAATTGTAGAGGTGTTATTGTAAACCTATACAGGTTACACCCAATACAATGTGGGTTTATAAATATAAAATTCGACGTAGATTTTCTAACTATTTACCTAATGGTTGTTTTTAGCGTAACATACCCACCTGGAAAAACCTAATGATAAAAACACAAGACGATGTAAACAGTAAACACCATAAACACAATTCCAAACACACATCGAGTTAATAAGGAGTTTCCCGAGCTGCTTGTTTTTCTCGAAAAAAAAAACCCCATTTCCGAATGCGCTGTCAATGTAAAAAAGGCCTGAAAAAACATGCCTACAACTTTTTTCTGGCATCATACAATACTTTACTCTCATAGTTTGTAACCATAGCAAGTTTAAGTTTCACAAGACAGTTACTGCACAGGCACAGTTAGCTAACAAATGTAGTCTTTTAAAAGGAGTTTAAGATTGGTGTTCTAGTGGACATTCCTTGGTTATTCAGGATTTTAAGAACAAGGTCATTAAGAGAACTAGTCATACTTTAAAAAATAATTGGTAACCCTAGCCGAGCAGGACGCGGTTGCCCGTGGGAGGCAGACGGCATGGCGCGCACTGGCCACTAACACTTATCCAAGAAACATTTCAGACTTCACCTATTTTGGTAGGGATTCAAATTTAGAACACTAAATTAATATAATATTTCGAAATTGAGACGTTAACAAATGAACAATTGAACGACCGCTTTCCAGAGTCACCTTTATGTTATGGTATGTACCTAATAACCTACTTAGTCATTTACATTTGTTACTAATTTACCTCAATTACAAAATGGGCACTACAGCAAGGAAAATATTTTTGAAAAAAATAATGTAATGTAATGTAGAGTTTTCAAAATGAATGTTTCACAATGCTTTTTAAGTTTTAAATCACAAAAATATTATCTAAAACGGATAGCTAATACATATTATCAAAGAAATTTGTTACTTAGGCAAAAATAGGCAAGTAAATATATAACGTCGGTGACTTTATTGCTACATCCTATTTACAGGTTGACTCGACTGACTCGAATCACCATTCGATATATTCCTCGAAACTAGTAATGCAAGAGGTAATTTCTCATTTCCAATTTTAGTCCACTCAAGTAGGGTTCTTCATGAGTACATACTACATAAGTTTTGTGTATGTTATTGAATTGGTGTTTTTAATAAAAATCTAGCTCAACTTGGTTATGACTGTACCCAGGAAACTTATGAAAGGTAGATTTTTTACATAAAATACAAGAATTTTACGCCTATAAGTAGGTATGTCGTTATCCATTTTTTGAGTAAATTGCTACAAATGTAAAAATGAGATCACACAAAATGTTACATAAATAGTGCCATGACTATTTCACGTTTCGGAGGCACTTTTAGCATAATTAGGTATTTAGCATAATTAAAATTTAGGTATATTTTCATAAAATAGGTACAATTGTGACAGAAAGCTTTCTTTGCTGTCTTATTTAAGAACTGATAGTAAATCTAGTCATCTTGTATGTTGAAGAAGAATGTTGTTATAATTATAAGTAGAGGTAGATATAATTTATCATTAGCTAAACCCATTTTCCTCAAACATAATTCCAAACAAAACAACGCTACAAATCTGGTTCACGTAAGCATTGAACATAAATGCCAATCCTATATCTACTTAATTTGTACCGCAATCGCAATCACAATTTTTAACCGTAAAATACTTAGTCAATGATTTGTCGATGTACCGAGGTAGTGTGCTCTTCCCACATTTTCTATGTTACAGTAAAATGTTTATATTTTCAAAACACGTAAAGATTTGCTGAAGGTTGATAAACTTTTCCCAATTCATCCCGAAACAATTGAATGGACCGACATTAAGAGACCTCCGCCCGACAGCATCAAATGTGCACAAATCGCCAAGATTGTAACGCGGATATCAGTGCAATGATCAAAATTCTAGAACCTCAAAAAACTGGTATAAATAAAGTGGCGAGCGGCTCCTAACTTTCGCTGGCAACAGAACCTCGCATAACGGCACGCGAGCGACACGCGCCAAAAAAGAGGAAAAAAACAAGAACACCCAGTCTCTCACACCGGCCAAAACTTAAATAGTCGATTACTTCATCCCACTCGCACATACAACAGTATTAATTTGACTGCAAAAGACAACGAATGCACGAAGTCTTGTCATACCGCGATTTGGAATCGATGGCTTCGTTATGACCGCGTAACGGAGGCAGTAGCCGTATCTGCATACGGTAGCAATCTCACTCATTTCAACTTGACGAACGCATGTTTAAAGTAATTAGTTTCGTATTTACTACGCGGATGGATGCCTATCAAGTTTTTTGTAGTACATATTTGGACTGAATATATCGTAGAGGTTTTTGGTATGCCGTGCCATTAACTTTTGCTCGTCGTGTCGCTGGCTCGGAACCGTTTTAACTTAATAAACTGCACATTTGTGTACGTGTTTTGATCGTGTTGTTGCATTGGACAGTATAATAAGGTTTAGTGAAAGATTGTCAAAAATGTGGGCATATCGTTTATTGAGGTATAGTATAATTATTTCCCACGAGACCTTCATAACCGGATTGGTCGCAGATGAAGTCGCTGGCTACAGTTAGCCACAATATGAAAACATTTTTTTTAGAACCTGATCCAATTACTAGGTCTTACAAACCTTTTTTCAACACTGGAATTTTAACACAAATGTGTAACACAAACACAAACTTGTTTATAAAAAGAAGAATTGAAGAGACTTGTTTCTAACCCGTAACACAATTTTCGTAGCGCGTGCTCTATCATAGGTGTATTTCTAATCAAATAAAACTAAATAAGTAAATATTCAAGCGTTCATTATATGAGCATTTCAGCACAAAACCGCAATTTTGGAAACTGGGCTCTTAAAAATATCGTTTGAAAGATTGGAAAAAGTTTACCTACAATATACTTTGAACATATATACATTCTATGGAACAGCGTGCTTGACCGAAAGTTCTGGAGGTCAACAGGAGAGGTCTTTGCCCAGCTGAAAGAGCATAATTACTTGCAGCGATCAAATTCACTAGAAATTTGATGGAAAATAAATAAGATCTTAAAAATTGAATAAAAAGTACAGTTAGCTAAACTAGGTATTTTAAGAACTAAATATTCATTAAATTCTCTACGACAAGCGATAAGATACGTAGCTGCTTGCGATCACAGGAAAACAATCATTCCAGCTGTTGTTGAATAGAGATGTCTGTCACCTTCTTACTTAGTCATTCAAAGATAAACTCTACAGACGAAACAAATGAACCCATAGAAAAACATGCGCCTTAAGTATGTGTTTTATCTCAAAGTAAAATAAAATCTTGCACCTGATCGAAAGTTTCAATCATTGTTCAGGACGAGTCATCGCGCAGGCGCGCTGTGCGTAATGTCAGCAATTATCTCGGCAATATTTACTTTGAATATCTCTTTATTGTTATAACTTCGAAGACAGGTGCGTATGCGTCGGAAACAGGAATAAAAACAAGGTTACGTCCGTACTTTTTCTCGGCTATGTGAAAAAGGTAACGACAAAAGTATGAAAAGAAACATCTATTGTGCTTTAAATGGGTTCGTGATAAAACTGTTTGGTTATCGCCAAGGTGATGAGTAAGCGTGGTGAAGTAACGCGTGGGAGCGTCGGGAGACCAGACATCGGGGCATTCCGTTAGTATAAAGTCAGTGTATAGACGGTTCAAGGGCATGGATCATCTTTTGATGACATGTGTCTAAGGACGAAAGATACCTAAAGAAGATAGACGAAGTGATTTGGTTCAACCGGAGAAAAATTACAGAGCCACCCCTTAAACTGCAAAAAATTTACAGGATGGAATATTAGCATGAACGGCGATTCAATGAAGATATAAAATTTAGCACAACATTAAAAAATTGCAACAAATTTTATGTGAATCAAACTTCTACGGAAGTGATATCTGGCAAATAACTATGCCTTTAAAACTACCTTCATACGAGTATGTCCCCTTTTTACATTTTGAACCGATTGGCACTTATTCTAATTCTAAACAGAACTTCATCCGCAATTATTGTCTTATTCTAACACAGTTTTTATGTGTAACGTGCAGATAGAACTAGATCAGCGCGGGAAGCGTACGCGCATGCGTGGGCTTGGGTTCGCTCACAGAAGTCTCAGATAAAGACTCAAGGAAGAAATGTACTTACTCGTATGAAGGTTTCATATTGTATTCTCAGTTTTTATGGCGTATTTGCCAGACATCACTCCCGTATAGGTTTTATTTGCATAGAGATAACGAACTCTAAGACAGATACGCTCATTGGAGATCATTTTTGGGCGCCGAGGGTTTAGTACCTACCTTTAAAGGAAAAAGGAACCTTTAAAGTTTAAAGGATCACTTTTATTACAAATATGTGTGTATAATGTTATGTGCACTTATCGATTGAAGTATTTTTCTCTAGTCTATTATTTTTAGCTCTGTCAACTCCTTATACGAGTATCTACTGATAATGCACGCTGAAAGAGATATAATTAAAAAGTATTTAGGATTTTGGATTCTTGAAAAGTCTTTTTGTCGTCTTGCTTAATCTGTTTCCGGTCAAATTATGCGATTTTGACCCCACTTTCTGTGGTCAGATTATACTTGTAATTGAAAACTGATAATAACAAACACAGTAACAGTCCATCAGCAAAAAGTTAGCGCTAAAAACTTATTGACAATCTCATTATGTCTATCTTTCTGCGATAGCGTCATATGGACGTGATATGGGTCAAAGTGAGGTCACAAGTAGTATTGACGAGTCCGATTGTATTCTATTTATGAACTTGTTTATTTGACATATTTAAAGTGGTTTTTAGGAATGTTCGCCCACTCGTGAACCATATTTGTAAATGTTGAGACGGGACCGTGAAATTTAGCATTCTCCAAAAAGGTAGCTCTTGTACATAAATTTTTCGATAAATGACTAATTTATTGGCAGTAACTTTTTTGATACCCCACACATAATGTAAAAGTTCACTTTCACATTAAATTTATAAAATATGTAATTTGCAAACAAAAACATCAAAACCATCAATGTGCCGAAATATGTTTACTCACGTTTTTACTGCCGAAAAATTAAGGTCGTGTGTATGGTATTTTTGGTAGATATCTATGTGTTTGCCCCGTGTGGTGTCGCACCTCTCCATTTCTTTCGTGGTCCGTGGATGTCGTAAGAGGTGACTAAGAAAATGGGTTTAGGTATTTTTTTTAGGCAACAGGCTAGCAACCTGTCACTATCATACTATCTCTTCCAACAGTTGTCAAACCAAAAAAATGCTAGAAGTGGCTGCGAAGTGTGCTTTGCCTACCCCATTTGGGAAAATAGGCGTGCTTATATGTATGTATGTATGTATCTATGTTTTTGACTGTTCTTAAGTGTCAGCAATTTACACAGAAAATCTCTAATTTTATTTCACTTGTATTACAACTCCGAATTAAAGTTCAGCGGCTCTGGTCGTAATTATGACGTGTTTTTAAAAAAATGCGCCAAGTTTGTAGCGTAGACAAAGTCGGCTGCAAAAACAAGTTCACATGTGAGTGCAAAGTGTTTTAAACACAACATTAACGCTAATGTGCCACCTAATGACCCCTCTTATCTTGTATCGCTGCAATCGACGTACGGCGAACATTGCATATTTTGCGATTATGTCATTTGAGAGCACTCAAAGTGTTGGTTATGATATTTTTAGACACGTCGAGGTAAAATGACCCGGTGGGTTTGATGATTAGCAGTTTTTTATTACTTAACTATCTAATACCTTATTGTTAAAACAGCAAATTAGCTCCACTCAATTACATAAACATACATCACGCCCGTATTCCCAAATGGGGATAGGCAGAACACATGAAACGCCACACAGACAAAACCGTGACTATTTCACGATTAGTGACCACTTTTAGCATATTTTTTTAGGTTTTGTGTTGGCAGGTATACTTAATAGTGACAGGTTGCAAGCCTCTTGCCTAAAATACACTTTAAGCTATTTCCTTGGTCGTTTCATACGACATCAACGGAGGAAACGGAGAGTTAATAAATTCAAGAGCATAATAGCACAATAAGGTAAAGGTCCCAGTGTTTGACGCTGTACCTACTAGTATATGGCATGGGCACTCTATGTCAAAGAAATAAGGGTTAAATTCGAACTGAAAATTTTTTCTCCATTCGAATTTAAGCCACTTTGCAATAACATGGGACCATACTGGGATATTAGTGATATTATGTACCTTATATTTTATTTTAAGGCACTATTTAGTCCACTCAGTCAAAATGCAATATAACCTAGATGTGATTTTCAAAAGCATTGAAATTTATGTATCTACGTACCTACTTAGTATTAAGTAGTTTCGTTTTAGTAAGTTAATTTCAATGTTTTCACCATTTTGTTCTCCAAAGTACAATATAATACCTCAGTTCCAATAAAAGGAAGATGATTCCTACAGGAGCTGATTCGACTTTCCTTCTTTCTTTTTCACATTAGGCACTACTGATTGGTACAACTAGTAATGTCATGTCATTACTGGTAGTACCGAACAGTAGTGCCTAAGGTGAAAAAGGCTTCTTTATTTTATTCCTGAGCTTGCGCATGAAGATATTCGATTAATTATCATTAATTTAGTCTCGTTTAGTTTCGTCCATTGTTTATAACAACATTAAAATATTTTATATCCTAAATTAAACGACTATTTGCTCGGTTTTATGACAAAAGAAGTACGATTTAATTCAGAAATTTAATAGAGCGTCTCAGTGGCCAGTAACATTAAAAGTAAGCAAAATAAAAAAGTGTTTAATGTTTTTATGTCTTGTACAAATTGTACATCCATTATAAATCTAGTGGTACCTAACTAAAATTTTTGAACAGCCTGCGTATAAAATTTTCGTTCTATTTTATTTATTTTATCAAAAAGTAACCGTGTGTCTTTATGACGTCAGGTTAATCAGCAATGTCGTTACAATTTCTTTATTTATTACTTTATAGTAGAGGTGACCTAATTAAAAAAAAAAACCATTTGGTTGACCGTGCAAAAATGGTGTAGCTATTAATGTAAAAAATATTCAAAATTCAAAATTCAATAGGTTACACTTACAAAAAAACCAGACCGTCATACATTCAGCCTCTCGGGAATTTACCGTCTCGGTCTCGTGACCAGTAAACGATATCGCTATCAGATTCACCTGTAAAAATGAGTTGACGTTACGCCCGTGACCCGGGGTGCCAGGCGTGTTGACAGGAGCGGGAGGGATAAGGGTGCGTGGGAGTGGCGGGGCGGGGCGCGGGGCGGGGCTGGCGACGCCGGCGCGTCTGGCGCTCCACTACGCCCGCGAGCCCCGCGCCGCGCAGAATGCTCGCGACCGCTCAGACCGCGCGCGTACGCACTCCCGCGCTCAGTGATGCCACCAAACCGCCCTACTGTCATGAACTACGTACTGTGTAAACGTGATCGTGTGAACAGTGACTGCACGGATTTTACACGTTGGATGCGCTAGGATTACGGGTAAGTCTGCCGGCAAAACAAAATATTGGTGTGATAAAACGCGGATTATCGGACAACTATTTAGCGATCCGACATTCCTCCCGGCCCGTTAGCTTAATTCTGGTTGCGTGCGCGTTATTTACGTCCGTGTTTACAAGTTTCCGTTGCCTTATCACTGTACGCTAACTCGTCAACTCGTCAATTTACCCAATTCGCTACTTTCGCTACTAACACTTTCCCTAATTCGTCACTTGTGTATAATGAAGTTATATTTTCATTTTTTTACGAAAGGCAAACATTGCCATCGGAATGGGGCGATTTAAATATCATATCTTAACTGTGCTCCTTTAGAGATAATTATATGCGGTTATGAGAGCGGTAAAGTAATCAAAGTGACTTTTATTAACTATAAACATATATTGGTTTAACGAAAGCTGTAAGTGTTCTCCGAATGGTGCCCGCAGAATGCGCGCGCGGCGCTCGCCCGTTGATGTCTTTTACTTTAGCCCCGTGGAAAGTGTATATTTTGTAGGTTTGTTCGAATTCCAAACAAATCACATACCTACTTAATTACTATGTATTTAACATTGGTTGTGTTTTAATCTTCACCATAAAATGGTAATAAAAATTAAAGAAATCGTATATACTGGACCGTTAAGGATTGTTGAGGAATGCTATTAATTATACCCACATGTCGTTGTGTCAATATTTATAGCATAGTTAATTAATAATTAAAACAAAAAACTGTTCTAGATGGTCGTAAAAGTTTTTACGTGTTTACACGGCGAACATATAAAAACGTTGCTGGTGTTTACAATTTAACTTAAGGCGACTTGCGTCCTAAGAAATCGGCATACATGTTAAATAGAAAAAAAAACTTGTGTTATGATAAAAGGTAGCCTGTAAAATTTACAGAGTCATTATTCCAAACAGGGAAGCGAATTAACACAAAGTTTCCTTATTTTGCAGAGCCTTGACCTTAATGGTCACTAAAACTAAGTTTATTCTAAAACAAAATTTTAAATCACGGGAATGAAAATAACAATATCTAGCATTAACGCATTAGTTAAGAAATAAAAACAAAAGTGCGGAGACATAATTTTTACAAATATAGGAATAGATAGGTATGTACTCTTGTCACGGAATTTTAATTACATATTTGATATATTATAACTAAACGAAAAAAAACCGCCTTGATTTCAAGTAATTAAATTTCTGCATGACATAGTCCTGAAATTCAGTAGGTACAAACTTTACATTAGGTACCTAATTAAATTTCAAGTGAAACTTAAATTATGACAATGTTATTTACATGAATTTATTTTGATAATTTTCCTACCTATACCCAACTTTTAAACGTACTGGCTCTTTCTGTTATAAATACCTATAGTAAAAATATTTTTTGATAAAGCATCATCATCATCGGAATCATGTCAGTTTATCAATTAAACCATGATATTTAATTTAATTCCCTTGTTTACATTTGTTTATACTTCAGCGTATACCAAAAAATTGCGACGAATTACGACTATACGTTGTCGGTTTAGGTAGTTAAATCAATGTAAACAATCTTGACGTGTCTTTTTATTTAAACGTACACTTTATAAATCGAAATCTTTACATTTTACAATTTTGGTATGAAAAAATCATTTACTTTCATGATTGAATTGTATAGTGTAACGATTTTCATTTTTAGACTGTGTATTTCAATAAAAAGACATGTCAAGATTGTTCATATTGTTTTAACTACCTAAACCGACAACGTATAGGTCTCTATTTGATATATCGCCTAGCAAATTTTTCTACTAAATCAATCATTACCTGTATAGCTCAAGTGGCTGAAATCTAATTATAGATCTAAACTTATCTCAAATTAAAGTTTAAATCTGAGGTTTGTACTAACTAACTACCTACTTGTTACTTGTACCTACCTAATGTAAGCGGACTCTTTTAATCTATCTCTGTTAGATAAAGACTTCTATTTACATTAAAAATTACAAGCCGCAATAGTACAAGGCTTATTTACTTGTTCAAAAGGTCCCTGGGGTATTGTTCTACAATGATTAATTTTTTATAAGGTAAACGTCAGATTTCTCGACTATATGCTAGTACATATATGGCATTGGCACTTTTTGTCAAAGTGACATGGCTTAAATTTGAATGGAGAAAATACTACATACATACATACATAACTCGGCGATTTGTGACGTGATTCACGCCTTACATAGTTA
Organism: Adoxophyes honmai; assembly: GCA_005406045.1. Classification (NCBI taxonomy): domain Eukaryota; kingdom Metazoa; phylum Arthropoda; class Insecta; order Lepidoptera; family Tortricidae; genus Adoxophyes; species Adoxophyes honmai. The sequence goes on along the minus strand of BHDV01022299.1, from coordinate 34,286 downwards.
AAAAAAAGTTTTGTAGCCACTTTTAGCATAATTTTAAGTTGTAACATTGATGTAAGAGGTATAATAGTGACAGGTTGCTAGATTGTGGCCCAAAGCATACCTGTCTTAACCTACTTCCTTAGTCGCCTCTTACTACATCCACAGATGAAATGAACGGGTGTCACTCTAAATCCGACACCGCATGGATGAAAAATCCTCTCAGTTCGAACTTTGACATAGAGTGCCCATGCCATACATTAGTACAGCGTCGATATGTCTATGTTTGATGCCAAACTCTCAGCTCATAAATCCACCCATACAAACTTTCGCGTTTTAATAATAAATAGTGAGCCAACGGTCTCGTAGCCAAGAGTCTCGACCACCCCCTTAGGAGACTCTCGGTTGGCTCAAGGATTTGCTGCAAAAGGCGGTACTCCTTGTTACGGCGCGCATCTTCAGTAGCTTGGGTCTTGCCCCGCTGCCGATGGCGATCTAGGTTAGGTTTTTATAAGAACTGTATATTTTGTAATTTATTTTATTTTGTTACTTTTATATAATGTAAATACTGTAAAAACCTAACGTAAGAACCAAAAAGATACACTGAAAATTACTAGTGATATCATGTTTTATTAGTGCTAACTTTTAAACTCACATAGTAAAGAAACTCATATTTGCATTAATTAAGATTGCATGAACCAAACGAGAAAAAAAATCAGTCTTGGAAAATGTAACTCTATACTCGCGAGTTAAACTCTTTCATATGAAATATGTATGAGTGACTTAATGATACCTACCTACTATAAGAATACCTACTAAATTTTATTCTTGTTTAGTTAAATCGACCGTGTGAGTGTCACCTTTCGTATGGCTTTATAAAGCTGATAGATAACTAATTTATGATTTTCCGTAAGAGACAGGACTTACCTACTCCAGGACTATTGTCCCAAGAAATCGCTATATTTTACGAGATTTTATTTAACGTTCCCTCGTAGGTTTTAATTTTCAATTGAGCAAAAACTGTACAGAATATTGATGACGGGGGCTCATTTGCTGTCGAAGCTAGAAGTTCGCTCTAGGAATTCTGTAATAAAAAAATTAATTACCAGCTGATAGGTGCTAGTGGGCAGCCAGTAACAAAATTATTAAAAAATGCTAGTAACTGAAAAATAAAACAATAACTTACTTAAAATGTAGACATTGACCCAATGTCATATAAGTAGGTACGTACAGCAATAAAGTGTGCTGAAAGAAGAACTCTAACAATTTAAGTGCACAATGTTTCAGCCTTAGGGCTATCACAAGTTTAGAATAATAATGAAGAACAACAAAGACAAAAAAATCACGATCGATCACCTATATTACATGTAATCACACAATTAAATGGAGTAATCTAATAATTTGCCAGATGAAAAAGTTGCGTCTCGTGTTCAGTTATTTTAATCAATACTAAGTAGGTATTTATTAATACTCACTAAAATTGTATCAAGTCCCAAAATGTTAAAAATACACTGACCAAGTCAGTATATCATGTATTGAAAAGATAAGGAAATCGTTTTTGTATAAACTTTGTTTCTAAGTTAATACCAGTTTTACTGTGGTATTCATAAAAATTGGGAATGGTATTAAATCCATAAAATTACATAACGAAACCAATTTAAAACGGCTCTATCTGTTGATTAAACTTTGTAATGTGATATCCTATGAATCACACAAGGAAAAATTAATGTGTAAATGAAAGAACTAAACAATCGATAACTAATCGACCTAAATGGCCAAATATTTGCTAATTTAAAAAGGGACATAAAAACTGTAAGTTTCATTCACAAAGCAACCCTGTTCCGACGCATAAAAAATGAGCATTAAAAAAACTATGAATAGGCTTTTAAAATGGTCGGGTACCCCGCCTCCTTTTATGTAAAGTGTTGTACATATGTAAATAGCATATTTACATAAGTATATATTTGGATGTTAGACAATCGGGTGTTTAGTTTTGGGGATGTCGTGGGCAAGGACGGACATACGTACTGAACAGTGTTTGAGTTTAACCTAAAAAAAATTCGCAACATTTGTGGACTTTAATATTTTTAAAATTATTTTGGAGTTGGTGATGACTGAATATTTATGTTATTTTTTTTTATTTTTTCCTTCGTACAGTGCAAGTTATGGGGTGAATATCTGACATGAGTTTGGTTCAATGTATAGACATTTGCACTTGTGAATTTGATAAACTTCTACGTGGATTTTTGGTGTAAAGCAACATGCATTTATTTTATTTGCGTATTGACAGATCAAGCTGTTTACTAATAACAGGTAGGCCTATGATAGTACTATTGTTTAGTTTTAATTTTTTTTTTCATTTTAGAGTTTTAAAAATTCAGTCTGTAGGTATAAACATTATTTTAACAGACATTGAAAGAGAAAAGTGAGACAGGACCACTGCAATAATAACATTAAATTGTGCATAAAATACAATGCAATTTGTGGGCATTCGTTAGAAATGTGATAAGCGGACTACCGGTCGCTCACACTGCGCCCTTTGTTGGGAAGCCGGTAGCGTTTGGTTTCTACTAGTTCTTGAAATAAGTTTGTTCAATTTAAAAGCGTATTGGCATTAATATCACAAATTTTTCGATGTTTTTTTAATGTAACCTCGAACATGCCAATTAAATAGGATTTTGCCTGCAAGACGTTGGAGTCAACAATATTGTTTGATAATTTGAAAAAAAAACATGTTTTTGACTCATAGCAATTTTTTTTGGATGTCAATTAAATACAGATTTGAATTAAAATCTCAATTAAAAATATATATTTTTTTTGTTGGTTCCACAATTCAGATTCCATACTCCATACCATCGACGCGTATTCTAGACGTGCCCCAACAAAGGCATCGAATAAAATAATTAATTAATTTGAGGTTGTAAGAGTTCTTACTCTATTGAAAAATAAAACCAAGCATTGTTAGCTTTTGAAATAATACTTGAAATATGAATTGTTAGCTGAAGTTCACTGCCAAATGTTAGTAGGTAAATCTTAAATTTCATGAAATAATCGTAGGTACGACTTACTCAAATGTTAATTGCACTAATTAACTAACGGCATCATTATGAATTTGGATAGATATTGCGAGTGGCACTTACTTGGTCTCGTAAACTGCCTCTTAAAATAGGTCGTAATGGGTTTGGTAATAAACGAATAATTACTTCTTAACGTGGGAGTAGAGGCTGGAAAAAGGTTGATCTTAAAAAAATACACTGACTGCTACAATAATTAAATTATGTCAATCTTACGTTAGCACAACACGATAGGTGTAGTAAGATTTAACGACTGTTTTTTCATAGTCTGAATTCTGAATGATTTAAGATGTCTGCCAATTTGTTCTAAACGGCTTTTCCTTCTTTACAGGTGGGTATAGGAGAATTATGCGTGGGGCGTGCGCGTGCGCAGTGGTGTGCGCACTGGTCGCGCTGTGCGCGCTGCCGACGGGGGCGCGCGGCGCGCTGGATGACGCCACGCGCGCCGCCGCCGAGCGCCAGCTGCTGG
>BHDV01022299.1:0-30195 GCA_005406045.1 Adoxophyes honmai | reverse complement strand
CGGCGCGGCCACCGCGGCCACCGCCGCAAGGAGGCGCGCGAGATCTGCCAGCGCCGGCCGCTGTTCGTGGACTTCGCGGACGTGGGCTGGAGCGACTGGATCGTGGCGCCGCACGGCTACGACGCGTACTACTGCCAGGGCGACTGCCCGTTCCCGCTGGCCGACCACCTCAACGGCACCAACCACGCGATCGTGCAGACGCTGGTCAACTCCGTGAACCCGGCCGCGGTGCCCAAGGCCTGCTGCGTGCCCACGCAGCTGTCCTCCATCTCCATGCTGTACATGGACGAAGTGAACAATGTGGTGCTCAAGAACTATCAGGACATGATGGTGATGGGCTGCGGCTGCCGATGACGAAGGCCGCGCCCGGTGCGGACTCAGTGATACTCGTGGACCCAGTGTACATATAGTTTAGTGGCCTCGATCTGTACATATCTATCTGTGTATATATACGTGTAATTATTATTTTATTAAAATGAAGATGTAATAAAACATTAATTTTATACAGTGTTGATTTTAATTTATTCCATTTACATGGTAAGCCGATACAAGACCGTTCCAATGTAACAGAATTTTGATTGGTCTCATTTCAAGCATTCATGAGATACCTAATTGGATCTTAGACAAGTTGAAATTGAACTAGGTTAGTATCTTCTGGTTGATAAGCAAAAAATACGTACCTATTTGGATAAATCATTAAAGAACATACCTCTTGCGCGAATTGCTATGCAAAAGAAATCAAATATACCAAGACACTATTTATGAAAAGCAAAAACTGGCGAAAATACTAAACTCATTCAACTACTTTTAGGTACTTACCATAAGACTGGTAGGACCTAATTTATTAAAGCTGTTACACTGAGCAAACAATCCAAATTACTTGTATGTTTAACAGCCATTAGATTTTGAGAAAGTTTGGTTGATAGATAATTTAAGTCTTGAGAAATTAATATAAGAAATGAAAATAAGTAATTCCGTTATTTTTCACTTGAGAAAGGACTTGGGCAGTTACTATTTTCCTTTAACTTTTGACTTTTTTTGACTTTTCAATACCATCTCATTATCAGACGAGGACCAGCTAGAACTAGTTAGTTGCGTCATGCGCCGTCCCTTTTCACCGATTTTGACTAAATTTGGCATGGGATATTTTGATTAGGTACCGGTGAAGAACAAAGGTGATTTTTATACACATTCATACATACAAGCATCGCGCCTGTATTTCCCAATGGGGTACCAGAGCACACGAAACGCTACTTAGTCAAAACCATGACTATTTCGAGACACTATCTAACGCCGCATAAAACAACCTCGAAAATCTTTATACAAAATCACCCTATATTAAAAGTACCGCTTGAAATTGGAGAAAAATGTGATGAGAGTAGAATCTGACCGATTTTATCTCCACTTCGCGCGGCGTTTTCACTGGATGTATAACAAAATCGCCATAACAACAAAAATTTAGAACGCTTCGTACCAAGTTCCTCAGTAACGAACATTGTCTTCAGTGTCAGGGAACCTCCACTCCGCAGTTTAGGTAGGTACGCTCCACCGGCGAGACCTCTTGAAAAGTCTACGGCAAGCAGGTAGAAATGGACTGCAATATTTCAACGTCTAAACATCTTCGGGAGTGGACCATCTGTATGTAGTACTGTTACCCATTCTGTGGTCGTAGTCAAAATAATTGAGCACAGAGTTCGTGCTTGACGTCCCGTCTCAACAAGGTCACCGTAAATGAGTTCATCGAGTTAACTCAGTTTGGGTTAAGCCATTGTTGGAGTGACGTCAGGCCGGTCCAAACTTTCTGCCTTCTTATAAACAGTACGTCAGGTAATGGACAACATACGTTGCGGTCCTGATAAGATTTTAAAGTGGGAAATGCAATGCTAGTGGCACTACCAATTTGTCCCTGTTTTTGAGACATTAATTATGTAGCCGCGAGACATTTTCTTGTGTCAATTTACATTGGTGTCTAGAGGCACAGTTCAGAGGCTCAGTTCGTTTTGATTTCGAAGGTAAGTACTGGCCTCTCATAGCCGCCATACTATTTTGTGATGACTTGCAAACGAAATCGTTCATTTAAGGCAGTTTTGTGAAAAGTTCTTAAAGATTATTATGGACTATGATACCTTTTCAGAAAGCTGATGAAACGTAGATGTTTTTCTAACAATTTGTACACTTGATGCCATATTATTTTTTTCGACTAGAGCAATAGTTTAGTAACAACAACCACAGATTTAATAAAACATAAAAAATGTTTTCGCTGATTTCGAAGTCTTTTATTTGTTTTGTTAGGGTTTTTGTACCTACTTGTTTTAATTTGACAATAGTTTAATAATTCAAAAATGAAAAAAAAATTACCGCAACAGAAGGCCAAATTTAAAAAAAAAAGTTTTAATGTAAAATTTTGGGAAATTCAAAAAAAAAATTAAAAAATCAATAACTCAAGAACCGTTCATTTTCGGCCATACATATGATGGTTTAAAAATATTGCATTTTAGCTCCTCTATCAAGTCCTACCAAGAATACGTCAAGTTACCAGTAACCCTGTATACTTAATAGAAAATATGTAGGTAGCTAGTTCCTAATAACGATTTGAATAAATGGAAACTGCAACTCATTTTACGAACTTGTCTTAGATCTGAAGTCTTATTAACCACTTTAATAATTGTGCTTAGTATCGTGTCTCTAAATGTATCTCATAAAGTAATAATAAGAAGACTAATAAGACATCTGGTCGAGTCGCATTGCTGTGTGTTAAAGAGGTGGACAAGCCGAGGCCTTGCTGGCCGCAGCTGCAGCCTCCTTGCGCCGCGCCGTCGGGCACAGACACATTGTCCAGCAACAAGTGCTTAAAAAACAGTTGTTTTTTTTTCCAACGATACCAGATGACTTTATTCCTTTTTACTATTATCTAAACAAATTACAATTATTGAATTATACAGAAAACATATTAAAAATTATATTCTAAAACTAACCTAAACTTAACTATATGTAGGTACAAATGTCCCCCAAATCACCCCCCTGCGGCAAGGTACCCATGACGCTGGCTGCATTTCCGCGCTGGATAGCCAAACCAATACGCTGAGCGAGAAATGCACCAGCCCTATGGTCATGGGTAATTTGGTATAATTTTGATTTTATTTTGCCGAAAAGTTTATGTGTGTCTTGGCTCCACGGACCCAGAGTTTCCACAGCAAACGCCGCAAATACATAGTCTCCTGAGAGATCTGTATAGGTATTTGCGGCGTTTCGCCGCCTCGGCTTGTGCAGCTGCCCCACCCGCCTTCAACGACGACGAAGCTAAATGGGATGGCCCTAAGGTGCCTACACACGTTGCATCCCAAACAAGGGGCCGGCCCTTTTCCCAAGGGACGAGGGTCAGCCCATCAGGTCTCTTTCCATCATTACGGGAAAGGCCAGCTGGCTCTAAAAGAGCTGGCACATTAATGCTGGTTTGTTAGTTTATTGCCAATATAAACTCAAACACTAGAAGCCCCGCATCACAGTATCAATACGCTGTGTACCTGCAACCAACGCATGTCCCTTGGCTGAGCAAGGAAGGCCGTTTACAAACCTGGGTATCAAACATAAACTCAGGTACTTATATCGAAATAGATATCGCGACTTCCAGCATTGGTATGAAAACCAAGCGTGCCACTTTTTCTCTACCTACTGTCTACTGTAACGTCACATGAGCGCTTTAGTGATGGGAATTGACAGTCCGGGTGAAACCGATTCAAAGGTGACACTGCCTTATTCAAGTTGTCCTGTCTCTAGGCAATTAAACCTAATCTAAGTGGTACAAACCTAAATGAAATCGCGTCAAAGGACGAGGATTGCTCTCCCTTTTGGCTCCTTTTTGGCACGCGAAGTACATACACTTGTGTCATCTACTTCGATATCAAACCGTCTGTGGTATCAAACCTGTCCGCCAAACCAACATCTGCGATTCACGTCTGGTACTGCAGACATCTGTGAGCTATAGTGATTGATACCATCACGTCGTGACATGACTCAACCGGTTTATTTTCTTCCTAATAGAACACCCAGAAATGTCAGTCTCCTGATCTATCTAGGAACTTTTTCAAATAAAAAGTCGTTGTGACTTCGCATTATTTGACAAGGAAAACCGTTACAATGTTTAGTATGAAAATATTCCACGACGATCAGGGAATTAAATGCCTTGATCGTAACCTTTAAAAAAAAAAATTAGAGTTGATGTTAAATCATTAATGTGTCCCATTCACCCGATGCATTTTCCCGTATTTGTTGCCATGCAGGAAACATTGTCCTCAAACATTCAGAGTAGCTAGAATCCGCACGGAGATAACAGTTATTTACAGGAAATTGCACTGCTCGTTTACCTGTTACAATTCGTATTTCAAACTTATGTAGTCGTCATAATCAAGAAATTTCAAGAGTAGAGTGTCATGCAAGACCTTATTCAAACGACTGGTACGTTAAGAGGATAGGAGTCGCACAACTTCTACATACAAACGTAGTCCCTCATCAGAGGAAAAATTTTTTTTCAATTAATTTGTATCTGTTGTGGCTATGTCCCTATGATTTGCTTTTATCAATATTCTAAATAAGAAAGAAAGTTTTAAGAAAGAAATTTAGAATATCAATAAAAGCAAATCATAGGGGGATAGCCACAACAGATACAAATTTAATAAAAAAAAAAAATTGCTCTGATGTCATTATTCAGGGAGAAAACAGGGTTTGTATAAACCAACGTTTGTATGGAGAAGTGGTGCGACTCCTATCCTCTTAACATGTTAGTTTTTGTGCAATATTTGCCAATCCACTACCACAGTATTACAATATCCCTAATAGCCTGATCAATGGGTAGTTTTGCCTGGAATGATTTCCGGGAGTTTTGAAAATTGGTAATATTATAGATTTTGAGGTGCTCTATCTGAATTTCTACTTTGCCACCTCGTATCTATGCCGCTAACGCCGCCATATTGGAAAAATGGCGCGTAAAATCAGTTTTTTGACAATATCTCCTGTCTGACTTAATTTACAATAAAACTGTATAGTACAAAATAAAACTAGAGACAATTTCCTACAATTTATGTCTCAGTGTTCATTTCATAAAGTCAATAGTTTTGGTGTACGAGCGCCACAAAGTGTACTCCAACACTACTCAACGAAGAACTCAGCTTGTCTTTTGTCATTCAATAGAGGTTTCGACAGCCGTATCTTATGGAGTTATAAATATCTAAGGGCTAATTCATTAACTATATGTAAGAAACTATCGCTTTACCGACTTCAGTGCTCGTATAATGAACGAAATAGGTACTTCTATTTTGCTCGCAAAAAAGCGTGAGACGTATGAAATTTTGCGGCGCTTGCGTCTTTTTTGAGCTAAAGTAGAGACCATTTTACCAAAAACGCGTAAGATGTCTGAAATCCTACGGTGCTTACTGTTTTTTCGACTCGATAAAGTTTGTATAGGATAACAATATTTTCGATATTTTTAATACTTTCTCACCGTATAAATTTTCCCTGAACTTCAACAAACATTTAAAAAAAAGAATTGGCCAAATTGGTCCAGGCGTTGTTGAGTTATGCGCTTACCAACACAATTTGCGAAGTGTACTTTGTGGCGCTCGTACGCCAAAACTATTGACTTTATTAAATAAACACTAAGACATAAATTGTAGACAATTGCCTCTTGTTTTATTTTGTAATACACTGTTTTATCGTAAAATTAGTCAGACAGGAGATATTGTCAAAAAACTGCTTTTACGCGCCATTTTTCCAATATGGCGGCGTTAGCGGCAAAGATACGAGGTGGCAAAGTTGAAATTCGGAAAGAGCACATCAAAATCTATAAATTCACCAATTTTCAAAACTCCCGGAAATCTTTCCAGGTAACCCCTTTAATTCGTTTCTATTGACTGGATCATAAGGAAATATCGTAATACTGTTGCCAATACATTAACCTAACCGTAGAAGATTCCGAAATAATTGGCAAGAAATGGAAGTAAGTACTTAGGTGTTATACTTTTTACTATTTTTTTATTTTGCTTGTAGGGTGTCCTACTGCTGGGCAAAAGCCTCCCCTTTTTCCTTCCAGATGATTAAACGTTACTTTAATTACCAGCTCACTAATACGTCTCACAACAGTGTCAGCAAAGATTAAAAAGGGCTTAGGTATAGACAGATTTTTTGTGTACTTGGAATTTTAAAACGCATATTATTTTCATCAAATAACAGATATTTTTTCCTCGGAATTGTGAAGAAGATTGGGCTCGGAGTTTCTTTTTCGTAAAATCACAGAATAGATAATAAGTACCTAGTACAAGGTAAAATTTAAATTTCGTAGACTCGCAATAAGCTAAATAGTTCAATTAAACTGGTAAGCAAATTTGCGGGTATTTTATCTGAAACTATGAATATAGAGAGATATAAAAGTAATCGAGTCATTTCATATAAGTAACATTAGATGTTTAACGTTCCAAATAGTTCCAATCCTCACACATCTTTAGGTAGACCCAAGGCGTCACCGCTTATGGTGATACCGTTCGAATTCGGAACATTGTAAGATTGTAACAAACAATAATAAGTGTTATTACAATAATAATAATATCCAGTTTACCTATGTATTACTGAGAAAAAATCAGATTGTATCCGTTAAATGTCTAATCTTAAACGAAATGGAGTCTATTGATTTACTAATTTATTAGCTGTGGGAGAAATTGTTACAAAGTTAGTATTTTTTTTTTACTAATGATCTATTGAACCTCGTTGTCTCTTGTCGTTTTAAACAGAACTAAACAATCGTTTGTTTTAGAGATTGATGTGAAAAAAAAAGCCAATCATCATTCGTTTCAGAGACCAGCAAACATTCGCTCTTGTTCAACTGTATTAAATGTAGGGTTCTCTTTGACCGGCTCGACCCATTCGACAGTGCGAAATGAGCATGACGTAGCCGTAGCATCTCTGGATTTTACACACCATCCATCATGGAGTGTCCTCTGACAAGTTCACTGAATTGTCTCCTGCTCAATTCTACTATCGCTCTTCGCGTAATCGTCTCTTTTTCCATCTTCTTTCACCATCAGCTTTAAGCGCACGTTCTTCCGCCGTAGGATGGTGGAACCAGCGCAACGTCTTGTGTCAACATTTTTAGACCGTAAATAGTCGAGAGTACATCTGTAACACCCCTTGTGACAATTGAAGGCGGCGATTATACGTTGTATAATTTAGATTAGATAAATTGAATTAAGCTTAAAGTTGTTAATATGTGTAGGAAATCCATCAAAAGGCGCTACGTGATGTTTATGCTGTACACCATAGTCTGTGCTCTGTCAGTCAAGCGAGCGAGTAGGAGTTACGGATCTCGGCTATTCCTGGCCCTGGAACGTTACTGTATCACACCAGCGAACCATCCGAAAGTGATGAAAAACTGCGTAAGATTCGAAGAGAAATTGACTAACCTTGCCGACCAGATTAATTAAAGTATACCTAGTCAAAAGTGGGATTCGATTGGGACTTAAAAGTAAGTAAAAGATACATAATCATTGCGCCCGCTTTCCTAAAGAGGATGGAGAAATCATACGGAACATTTCACAGATGAAAAATACACGACAAATGTTAAGTAAGCACCAAAAAAAAAATGCAAAAAAAAATTTAAAAGTAACGTCCAGTTTATTTTGCAAAGCAGATTAATACCTAAAATTCTGTAGGAATATTTCGGTTTTATGCAATTTTTTCTCAGGTAAAACAGAGTGAGGTAGTCAATAGATAAAAGTAGGTAAAAGCTCTTTAATAGTGGATAAAACATAACATAATAATTTCCATTATTGCCAACTTGCGTAAAATACATTGTTTGAGGCAGAATGTTGAATGAATTGATTGAAGATGAAGATGAATAACTGTAGACAACAAAGATTAAATATTATTCTAAGATACAGAGCCATAAGTCATAGAGATACCTACGCCATGACAAACTACAATAAAAGATAGAAAAGTGAACCCATGTTTGTCAAAATTGGGATGTTGGAAGAATGAAACGAAGATACCCCTTACAACTTTAGTATCTACCCCAAATAATACCATTTCTTAATGGGCCTTAGGTAGATAGAGTTTTGGTAGAGAAGGTCTATGTAATGTAAGTTATGTACTTATGGTGGGCAATCTGAGATTGTACAGTCATCCAAACGAGCGTCAGAGATAATATTTAAAGTGGATTCCATTTGGAGCGTGGCAGGTCTCCAAATTTGAAATATTTCGTCACGAGGCGGCTATATATCATGTTTTTGCCGCGCGGCGCAGGCATGCCCGCCGTATAATTCGGCCACCGGCAACGCGTCTGCCGCGCCCGCCACCCTACGTCTATATTATCAGTAGATAAATTTAAGCATTGTCTTTGCCTCGTATTTCGTCCTCTCGATTTTGTTTTTTTTTCCATTGGAAGGCAACAAAAAACTGAGTGGAGGCGAACGAAGTGGGTATAATTTATTTTATAGTCGGTCCGCTCGTAACTCGGCGGTGGACGGCTGGACGCCGATTTATCCCCATCTCGGCGTAATTAACGTAAATGGATTGGCCAGAGTGCGGCCTGTGAGATCGCCGCTCGGCGTCGCTGTCGGCGCTGCGCCGCCGCTGCCGGCTCGCGGCTCGCAGCCCGCAGCCCACCCTTCCACAATAACTCCAACCCGAGCCGAGACTAGTAGCGGCCAATTTAATTAATAAAACATTTTTAAACCGCAACTCGAATGAGATACAATGAGATACGGGAATCGTTCGCGATTACGTGCGCTCGGTTCCCAAGCAGTGCGGCGACTTATCCCTGGGGGAATTATAATTGTTTTGCATTCTTGCACGGGAATAAAAACAAAAGGGCCGCTCGCGGGCCCCCCGCGCGGCCGCAGACCAGACCAAAGTCTGACGACTCGCATTCCCCTGGCCGCCACAAAAAGCTACGAATGAATCGGAGAGCGCTCGAATCAAACAACGCTCATCGAAATTTCAAAGACGAGTCTTTTTACGGCGCACATTTATTTATTGTTTGGATCAAAAATTAATGACCGTATAATTGTAAATTTAACATCGTTTAACTGATTGGTTGCGACTGTCTGTATGGTAACACTACATTTACATACGATTTGTCTGCAAAAGGTATTCTTATTTTAGGTAGAGTATTTTATTTTAGTTTTTAGTGCATTTACATTATTGTGAGGTTTATTTTTTGGCGAAGTTTTGGAGCTATTAAGCCCAAACTTTGACTTAACATGATTGGAATTGGAAACCTGGTTGCCTAGATAAAAGAAAAGTATCCCGACGAAGCCGACCAAAACTTGTCGCGCTATTTTGCTGGTATCGCAACTTTTTATAGCGCGATTAAACTTGGCCACTGCAGGGTCGGCGTCTGCTAAATACATAGGAGTACATTAGAGCCGATGAGAGCGTCATTATGTTGGTCCGGATAATTATACTGTGACATTGTATTGGGCAGCGCGAGCGCAGCTGGCGAGGCGGCGGGCATCGACCGCGCGCCTCTTCTCAAATATTCCAAGCATGCACAAATTAAACTGGTTTTTTGTTCATATTACTATATTAGTTTTGCATAAAAACATTGTGAACTAGGCGATTTGTCAGGCACTGAATAGTTTTAAAGTATTCCACCCTTAAGCAGTAGGGTACTGATACCTAGTCAACACGGAGTCAAGCAAATTTATCGCTGAGAAAGATCACTGCAGCAATCCTTACTTCATCGGATGTTGAGGATGTCTTTGAAGTTCTATATTTTTTATTCTTCTTTATCTCGCTTTGTTTATTGTCTTAGATTTTGCGTGATACGCGTTTTCTTTTAAGGAGAATATTAAACTACATGCTCTACTTCGATTGACACCTAATTGCGATTATCTCTAGGTTAAATTGAAGAGCAGTTTAGTTTAGATATCTAAACTGAATCGTATGTCATACCGACAGTAACAAAATAGCGACGCAATTCAGTTCAGGACCTACACTGAATCGCGATTAGACATTATGGGAAGGCCTCTATACATGAACTGCGTGTTCAGAGCAATGCGTCTCACCTGAGACAAAGTATCTAACAATAATTGACAATGTCTATTCAGACGTGTGTTTATACGCAACGTGAGCTTTATAAATACCTGTCTATTTTACTAATAACAAATTGCTCTAGATGACGATGTGTTATAGAAGAAGTGTATCACGCCTGCCCTAGCCGAGGTTGTCTCAGAGGTCCCCCTGAACCGCGACAGCCTCCGAGCGTGGCGGAGGGCCGTCTCGACACTCTAACGGTCTTGACATATTTAACTGGACACCTGTCGACGCATCGCTTCGTTCACTTCTAATGTATTTGGTATCTTGAAAGCTATGTTCATAAAAAAACCGGTCAAGTGCGAGTTGGTAAAGAAAATTTTCAAGTTTAACGAGTGATAGCTACTAAAACGCATACGATTTCCGATGCCGGTTTAGTAACCATTTTGGTTGAGTAACGTGTCATGCGGCTGTGCGTGAATGTTTTATATCATACTCGTAAACTGCGTCATTATAAAATTCGATAAAAACTTAAATTAGTTTATTTGTTGATGAGGAGACAAAGCACAAATACTAATGGATCTAATGGATGACATTGCAAAAATAAGAGAAGAGAAGACATTCATAGAGTTGACTGCGCACCTTCCACACTAAACTTAGCTATAGGTATGTACATGTATAAATGTTTTAACTTTTACTATGTCCAAAATTGTACAGTGATTAAAATAGTAATAAGTATACGAAATGAAACCGGTAATTTTATTGTCATACGTCTTTCAATTTCTCAATTAAAATCGGTTGATTATTGTTGCGCCAACTTTGGAACAGGCACGGAGGTGTTTAAGAAACACACTAATCAAATTTGGATAATTACAACCTTTGCCATCAGAATCGGGTTACGATAATAATCGGCAGCCTGAATATTTTTATAATTGCTGGACAAATGGCCAGTCGCATTTGCTTAATGAATAGAATGGTTCGGATTAGTTCGGAAGCGTACACTTGAGTCCAGTCATTAATCAAGCGCGAATATTTGGCGGGCCGGGCTCCTTCCGCGTCGGCGGGAGAGCGGCGCGGCGCCGAGCGGCCGCCAGTGTACGCTAGACAGGCATACCTAAACAACAATTTATTTCTGGCAACGAACCCACGTCCTTGGCGCCGACCTTATTGCGCAACACCGGTTTCGAAATGCGCGCACACGCTACATACACGCTCATGTTGCTTGTGCTGTGACAACCGATGATACGTCGACCTTCTGCAGGTAGATGTGTCTAATACCGCCAATTAACTCGGCATGTAACCGGCTGGACACCGGTGTGATTTAATTACTTATATTCGTCATTTCCACCCATGCCAGTCGGAGCGGTGTCGTCACACTTTCAATAATGACGAAATTATGCACGCCTGAGGTGGCCAATTATAACCCTAGCATGGAGGTTGTAATGGCTTTACCCATGCGTCCGAAGAGAGAGTTCTATCTGTGGAAACTAGTTAATAAAAGTTCTTCGACCCAAAATACCTACATATTTGCAATAACTTAAGCCTTGTCTTTTCAAAAAGTGGTTGGATTGGCCTTCCGCGTTTTTTGCTACCCAAAGTGTTGAAAGTTGTTTGGAATGGTTAAAACTTTTCCAATTTTCCGAGCCGCGCGCCGAGATCTATCGACCTTATTTGTGATTTAGTTTCAACATCATCATTAAATCTGTAACGGTGTGTCGTGACATAAGAGCTGTCATTTTAAAATCGACCTCGACACGGTCTTGTTAATAAAAATAAGGAACTAGAATACCACGGGCCCACTCCGAGTTAAGCTGTTAATGAAGTGACAAGTAGTTAATTGAAGTAATATCACGATGTAGGTGACCTGCATGTCATCGCTCCACTTCAGTATCAGGCGAGGAATAAGGGCAGATTCGGTAGGACAAAGTGTAGAACAAAGCACAGCGGACTTACTGTCTTACACTTTAAGTAAACAGTGAGTTTGTGCGTGGAGCTAGGAAGTTCTTGCATTAGGAGAAGTCGAGATTATAAAATTTGCTGTATTTACTAAGGATTTTACTGACGCGTTTACTGGTTAACGTTGTGGGCCAAAGCATTTTACTCTTGTTGGGGATTGCGGAGTAGGTAGAATGAGTTTTGTGACGTGTGTGACGCACGTATTTAGCTGTATGTTACACATGATGAAATTGTATGTATGTATGTATGTAACTCTTTATTGTACAGAATAAACATGACAAAATAACAAACAAGACAAAACACAAGTACAAAGGCGAACATATCCCTTAAGGGATCTCTTCCTGCTAACCTTCAAGCGATTGACAAAACATATGAAAATAGAGTAGGTAGGCACACAAAGATAGTTGAGGAGAAAAAAATACCTCTAACCTAAAATAAACAGATATATTATAGTTTATAGTAGACACACTACAAATAAATGTAAACATACGTATACAAGTACATAAAAATACACATAATAAAATACATATTAGACATTAGTCTATCCATAGAAAGGATTTTTGAATTCATGTGCTCTGCCTACCCCTCTTGGGAATACAGGCGTGAGAATATGTATGTATGTATAGAAAGGATTTCCCGTGGAAGGGATAAATTCAAAGTTTTAAGAAAATTTGTTTTGTTGTTTAATATGAGCGAAAGAAACACTTCGTTTGCTCTAAAATTATTTTATTTGACTGTACTTACCTTCACTTGATCAGAGAAACGTGAAATTATTGCGCTTTTTGTGCAAGTTAAAATAATAATCATAACCGTAGGAAGGTAATATCAGTAGGTAGATTACTAACATTACATAACTACAAAATAAGCCGAATATTAATAAAAAAATCATTCAAGCAAATCTAAAGATAGGATCGCGGTTTTAAATTTAACGTTTGATCGTTTAGCTAAATTAAAAACCCTCTCTTTACTACCAAAGGTATTCAATCAAATAGTCGTTTATTTATTTGAGAATGATCCCTTTTTCATTAGGAATTGCTTACGGTACCTTCTGGTATATTAATATTAGTGTAGTTCTAAGTAGGGGAATGTTAGAGATGCACACCGTAACAGCAATATTATTTGGTAAAACTGGAACTGAAATGTAATAAAATTCAAAATGTTAAACATTAAATTTGCATCAATTTTACTGTAATGGGCCGTTCTCCAGCCGTACGATTTTTCGTGTTCTCAAGTTCAAGTGCCTGTGAAATCCAAATTTTAACAGATAACCTTATAAAAAAAATATCTTAAGTAATTCACACTTTATTCTGCTCAAAATAAGTCTAACAATAGTATATTCTTGTTATTAAATGCGCGAAACAAAAATCTAAAGTCAGTGGAGTCCACATTTTCGCCTTGTCCCACCTCCAAAATTTGTTAGTTGATAACATATACTTCGAAAACTAAACGCGGAAACTATAAGTTTTTGTTGTTCACAGCAAGCCAATTACATGATAAATTAAATCCTATTGCCTAAATAATGATTTTTACGTTGATTTATTTTTAAAGCCATTTTTAAAAAGTGTCCCGAGTTTTGCGTCTTGACCAAATTCGGCCATAAAACGCGTCGTACTGCTCAAACGCATACTCCGAGAGACATCCTCGATACGTTCCTAGAAAGAGTCTGTCACGCCGCGACGGCTAAATAGTGTGAATCTGTGATTTATTGTGTCGTAACCGAATCACGAAGGAAAGAAAACAACACGAATTTTTTGTCACAGTTAAAAGTGATTACCATATTATTTTTTTCTCGCATGTTTTGTTAATATATTTAACTCGGATTATTTTGACATATTAAACAGTGTTATAACTACTTACACAAAAAATATTGAGTTTTTATCAATAACCATTTCGAAGTAATTAATTAAAAACTAAATTGCTCACGTGATTACCGCGACGGTGATTACCGTAATTTGAGTGATCTCCGCGGTTTTATAGACGTGGTAATAACTATATTGGTCATTTATTGAGTTATCACTGTAAAATATATAAGTTTTAAATAATGCTTCCCTTGATTAAGAATATTACTCTGTGCAACACAAAAAAAATATATACCTAATAAAAAAATAATAATTTCACGTTTCTTTTTTTTATCAATGGTTATCATTAATTAAAATGATTATACTATTACTTAAGATGTTTATAATTCAAGGCTATAAATGTATAGCATAAAAAGTCTAGTGATATCTATCAATAAACATGATTTCATGCCAATATTGTTTGCTTGGGTGATTACCGAATTATATGAAAAAAGAAAATTTAATTATCTCGATAATTATAAGGTTTAAAGTGATGCCTCTTTTTGCAAAACGTTTGAGATGTGAAGCATTATTCGATTTATTCATAAAAACACACATTAACATAAAATGAAATTATGCCTCGGAGTGTCACGCAAAACTGCCTTGGTCGTGGAATGACCCTAATGGTTTTAACTACTAAGCGACAACTTACACAGGCTTCGGCTTCTCCACACCCTTGGTGTCGCAACTGTTAACCTTTACCAATTTCAATCAACTTATTATTTACATCGAGCACGTGCTTGAAAAGGCCATTTCAGCCAAATCGACACAAACCTGTTCCTCGGAAGCGCATCGGAATGACAATGCTTGTAATGTATTTACATAAGAGTAGTGCCACATCCATAGTGTCAACAGTTTGGAGCGAGCGAGCGGAGTGAAAGTGCCGCTCGAAGGCCGAGCGCACCGGATGGTTAATGTTATCTGCGTTGTCGCTATGCTAGCTCTTCTAATCGTGCATGTAGGACGAGCATGGAATTCTTGAGAGCTTTTGACTGTTGATGAGTGCGGATTTTGCGACACGCCCTTATGTGGCGAGAGTGAGATGAGTTCAAGCGTTAGGGGTATTGTTGGGGTTGAGACCACTTGTCAACGTGCTAGATGGTAAAGTATGGATTGTGTCCAAAGTTCTTTGTAATCTTATTGCTGATATCCAATAAAGTAACACATCAGAGAATTTTCTATATAGGTAAAGCCATATTGTCTTGTTAATTACCGTACGGTGAAGACTCAAACAGGAACATAATTAGGAACCCATCGAAAATATCTAGTAAGTACTTAATAAAAATAAAGGTTTAGCAAAAGTCAGAGTCACGATTTTTGATATCATCAATGAATGTACGAAAATCAGCGCTGTTTAAAATTAATCTGGGTTTTTGTATTTAAGTGGAAAACATAAGATCATACTTAGTATAGCCCACCTACCATATTATGTACGTGGGACTTTATCACGTTTTTTCAATTGGATTTCCTCTCGACGTTAATTTTTTTAATTAGACGAGTGGCTACGAGTAGCAAAACTTCTTTAGCCTATCATTTTAGCACTAAATAAAGATACATAACGTATTAAAAACTTTAAACAAAACTTTATAAAGAGCATATTTCTGAGTATTCCATCTTAAAACAGATACAACTCGTTGGACAGCAGCGCCTTAATTTGCAACTAGAAAACTGATGAAATTTAGTTACCTCTATAATCAAACTGCCTCGGTTAGTTTAATATGAATTTATTCATGCATGTATTTACGAACATTATTATACACATCAGAATCAGTAAATTATGCAATTGAAACCTCCTGATCTCAGAGAACCTGCTTACGTGGAATAAATTACTGGGATGGTTCTGCTGCGGCTGCTTGGTGTATAAGAATACTTATAGCCGCGCCTTGCATTGCTATGTACTGCCAGAGACTAGAAGGCTAGAGGATTATTCGAAACTTCAGCTATAATTTTTCTTCCTGTTTGAAATTCTGCACAATTCTTGATATACGGTTTTCTGTGTGGTGTTTAATAACTCGTCTCCATTTCTTCCATCAATATCGTAAAAGGCGGAAAAGGAATTAGGTTAATGTATTGTAGCCATTGTAGGCGACAGGCTAGCAACCTGTCATTATTGTACTACATACATATTCTCACGCCTGTATTCCCATGAGGGGTAGGCAGAGCACATGAATTCAAAAATCCATTATTGTACTGCCAAATCAAAACCTAAAAAATATGCCAGAAGTGGCCACGGAAATTGAATTAGTCGTGGTTTTGTCTATGTAGCGTTTCGTGTGCTCTGCGTACCCTACTTGGGAGTACAGGCGCAATGTATGTATGCATACTTATTATAATAGAATTATTCGACACTTCAGCCATTATCATTTCTTCCAATTTATTTCCAATTCTGTACAATTTTCATTATTAGGAACTTAAATCTCCATACTGTCTGAAATTATGTATGTATTTAGTTCGAAACATGACAGCAATTGACACCATCGTCACCGCTTTTAAAAGACCAGTATCCCGTTCCAAAAAAGTTCCACGTTCGAGCGTGTTCCCATGCCCACATGGTTTCCGTTTTAGAATAACACCTCTCCATTTTTTCCATGGATCTCTGATTGCGACAGAATGCAAACAGAAAGTGTCGCATTCGATCTTATCAAGGTAAGATAAAAGTCCCTGTGCTCGACAGTGACCCAATACATGGCACGTGCAACCTTATGTTATAAGTAGTAAGACACGTGACAGATGGGTGTCATCTACTGGGCGTTGAGGCGTCGAGCATTGGTACAGTGAAAGAATTTGATAACTGTGACACTTTGTATTGTACCTTTTTACAATAAATGTCACTTTGACATACAACACTGTCTACAAATCAAAGCAATATGAAACTCACTATGAAAAGGTTCAAAGTGGCACAGGTATCAATTTCTTTGACTGTATTTTTACCTTATTGGTCTTTATCGAAAATATGAAATTCATTTTAGATTAACCAATCTAGAGCTTTTACTGAAAGATCACTGTATAAGAAAGTTTTACTATAGAATTTTGTGTTGTGTCGAATTCTAGAATAACACCGCTCTATTTCTTAATGTCGTATGAGACGACTAATGAAATCGATTTAGGTATGCTTTAGGGGAGGGGTTCCCAAAGTTGTCTGGGCTACGACCCATCTAATACAAGTTTACAAAGTTGAGACCCATGAATAAAGGACTTTACAAATAACAAACGAAGTAGGTACATATTAATAAAAAAAAACTTATTAAAAAAACTACCAACAAGTTATCTCAATGGGAAGCTTGAAATTGCTTCCTATGTTTCGGCGTCACTGTTGGCATCAACTTCAACATCAACTTCAGAGTTTGACAAGTCCAATTTATGAATTCCGGTATTTAGTTTCAATGTCCACCGTATAGTAAAAGAGAGGAGGACTTTCATAGTTTCATTCACTGCCCATAGGCTCAGTCATTCGGTGTGCCGATCTTATTGGCTGGGCCCACTTAATATTTTCTTACCCATATTTCTAACCCATAGTTTGGGAAACACTGCTTTAGGCGACATGCTAGCAACCTGTTACTCTATACCTCATTCATCAATGTTTTAACCTAAAATGATGCCAAAACTACGACGAAGTGTGAAGTAGTCATGGTTTTGACTCTGTAACGCTTTGTATGCTCTGCCTATCCTAACTGAGAATACAGGCTTGATGTTTGTATGAAAGCCACTTCACTATTTCAGATTATAAAAGTATGTATGTAGGTATTGTATGCCTGTATGCCATGGCATCATAACAACTTGTTGAATCTTTGCGTTAAAGCATAAGGCGCAGCGCAGACGACAGACTTTTTCTGCGATCGAGTCTGCGGCGTACAAAAAGTCTGCGTAGATTGCATGCATTGTGCGCCGGACATTTTGCGCGTCGTGTGCGTTACTGCATATTATTCCATAGGTTCTATTTTCCCGTGTAGTGCCGGGTTAGAAAAGCACCTCCCCTTTCTCGTGGATGTCGCAAGAGTCGACTCTGGGAAAGGGTTAGTGTATTGTGGGCGATGGGCTAGCAACCTGTCACTACAATATCACGTTTAACCATCTGGTTACCCTAAAATTGTTAAACGTGGCACTGGATGTTTGAATTCATGTGCTCTGCCTACCCCTCTTGGGAATACAGGCGTGAGAATATGTATGTATGTATGTATGGATTTTAGAATTTACGTGCTCTGCCTAACCCTCTTGGGAATACGGGTGTGAGAATATGTATGTATGCATGTAATGTCTATTTTCACAGACTAAAAAGTCCGTCGCGGATAGTCTGTCGTCTTCGCAGGGCCTAAGAGAAATAGACGGGAAACGTCTATAATTCTTTTCTCCGGGCTGGCGGCGCTATTTCCCGGTATCGATACAGCGCTGTAACTGTAATAAGGAGCTTTCCAAGAATAGCGCAAGCTGCAACCAATGCACCATTAGAACTGACGTTTTCCTCCGGGCAGTGAGTTGACTGGGCAATATTTATGGTTTTATCACTTCCACGTTAACTGCGGTTAAATTGTTCTATGGTGGTATGGCCCTGTGTTGTGTCGAATTAGAACAGCACCTGCATTTCTTCCATAGATGTTATCAGAGGAGATTGAGCTCATTTGCGTCACCACACTTTTAAGTAGATACCTTCATAAGTACCTACTGTGGTACTACTAGTTAATATCCAACTGTTGACTCGTCGTATCGGGTGTGTTGTTTCAGGTTTTGTGAAATTCGTAAGAGGCGACAAAGAAAATATCCATTATTTTAAGAATTGCTCAAGGGGAACGCCGATAAATTATGTACTAAACTAACTTAAATTAGCTACTCTATTTGCGAATTACTGAATCTATTTGGGACTACAGGCGTGATGATTATTTATGTTGTATAAAATTTCTGAAAGCGTAATTCGGGAACAAGTAGTTTTAATATAATTTCTGACTTTATATTCCCTCAATAATAATACCTAAGACAAAACCCGATTGCCAACTTTCCTGTGGGAACTAAGGTGTTGAACATTGGAATTCTTAGTGAAATAACGGATCTACTCACGTTTTTTATACCGAGATTAGCTCGACATGTTTCGGATCAATCCGTGACCCATCATCTGGATCACGTATGGGTGCGCGTTTGTCCGTTACCATGGTGCGTAGCTCCAGATGATGGATCACGGATTGACCCGAAACATGTCGAGATAACCTCGGTATAAAAAACGTGAGTAGATCCGTTATTTTACTATTAGTGAGTCTCACGGTAGCTTTATGTTTAAAATAAGAATTATTTTTTTATAGAGGATATAATAAAGAAGGAAAGAAAGAAAGGAGGAAAGAAGGAAAACAAACTGTAAAAATGACGCGAGCTATTATGCCAACATGATTGACACGAGAACATATTTGCTAAGCAATGGATGACAAGACAAGCTATTAAAACAATATTCAAAAAGTATAGAGACTTAAAAGTACTATAGGCTTGGACTCCCAACTTTTGGTGGTGAAGAATTACATTGCGAGATTAAAAAAAAACAAAAAGGTTGGTCGTTAATTGTTAGGAAGAAGCTTTAAGAGCCATACTTCGTCACTGCGACAATATTACTTTCAGCACCACGAATTGATAAAGACCATGTTCTCCAAGTACCTAGTAAGTTTGCTGAAATACAGGTAAATGGCGCGCGGCGATTCTTTTAAAATGGTCTCATTATTTCTTAATCATTAATATTAACAGTTTTAGAGTCATGTGCTTTGGACGACCCCCGTCCCTACTCGTAGCTAAAGCAGTATTCTTAATTCCTTAAAGCATTTTGTCCTGAATCCTATCTTTAGCTTTAGTTTTACCTGATACAGCAGAGCCCCAGAATTTCAAATAGGATGCCACTACCGTCAAAAGCGACAGAGGTATTGAATATTTATTAATCGTTTTTGCAGAGGCGTCGAATTGTTTTAAATTATAAACTTTTGGGTTACTTATTACATGCCTAGAGAATCCGGATGTAAATAAATCTTAGGCGCAAAAGCTTCGCTGGCTATGATCGAAGAGCCCCGGGCGGCGCGCGCGCTGCAATTACTGCGCAAAGACTAAAATATAATAGACTTGACGTACTTTAGGAACGAAGTCAGAACCAGAGATTTCATAGGTGAATCCTAAATTTGGGCCAAATTGTGATAAAATGCAAATATTTATGACTGGCCTTGACTTTTGAGTTTTGGACAAACTTGTTGCAACGGCTTTGAAAGATTAGTGGGAGGCAATAAAATTATAGCAAGAGATGATTTTGACAGAAACTGATCAATTGAAACTGATTGATGAATTGAGAACTGACATGTATACCTGGTCTATAATTCTACCTGTACGAAATGTAAAATGTACTTTGATTTTTATATCCTAGTAGCTACCTGTACCTGCTTACATTAAGCATAAACAATTTTATAAAATCATGTATGTAATTTTATAAAATTATGTAGGTAAGGTATTGTATAAAATATGTATACGACATGGAGCGTTGATTAAAATTAAAATATTTTTCTTGAAATAATACATTTAATCGTTACTCTAGCTATACTATAATAATTACATAATTTATGTATTTAGTATACAAATTCACAGTGCAAAGTGTTAAGTTGTTTTTCCTTAAGTACTTAGGCAATCACTTCAGGCAATACTTTGTAAAGTAATAGTTATTCGTTGCAAGATTTTTAGGTTCATTGGGCATTTATTTGTTTTTTTTGTTACAGTTTATGTATTGGCCCATACTCAATTCTCGCTTCAAATTTGTCATTAATGATACCTAGTATTATTATTAAAGTGAATGAAGCACTCGTTTTGTATTAAGTATACTCGTTCACACATACATACATAAACGTTACGCTTGTATTCCCGAATGGGGAAGATAGAGCGAAAGAAACTATTGACAAAACCATGACTAATATATTATCACGTTTTGGTCTTTGTTTTAGGCTTAAAGTTAGATAAGATGTCTACTCTACAGAGACACCTGAAGTTTTGCGCCTTTAAATTCATGTACTAAGTATTTCCCCTTTTCCATAATCAATATTGTGATTGTTAGTAAAAATTACTTCGTGGCAAGTTTCTTGCGTAGGTACGCATTATTCTTAACAGTAGTTAATGTCTTTCCAAAGCGCTGGTAGATTAAAAAAAAAGTCTTACAGAGCGAGTTGCGAACTATTTGTTTAAATAAATGTTTTTAGTAACTTCAATATAAGATGATAATATATGTACCTATACCTACTTACCAATTTTTTTTTCTGTTGCTGATTGGACTGAACTAAATTTGCTTGTTTATTGTTTGAGTACAACCGTTACATGCCATCATTTCACTTCACAACCAGCTCGAATAATACTCTAGCTTCATGCGAAATTCCCTTTTACCACACATCGCATTTCATTACGCCGTGGTTGCCAAATAATTTAGATTGTTGATGTGCCTTCATTTCAGTGAAAAGCAAACGAGAAGCGATAATTAAGAATACTGTCAAAAATGGCTAAACAAACCGCCCGCTTCGCAATTTTGCCCACCTTGCGTAGGCCTATTCGCCCATTGGGCCAGTGTCGCCTCTACACATTTTATTCTCCAGCCGCAGCCGCTGCCTGCGGGGCATTCCACTCCGCGAGCAGCCTAATTAGCCCAGTCCAGTGTGCGATGCGCCTTTGTCTAACAGTTCGGTTCACCTTGCCGAGTTTTTACGAGCGCTTTTAAGCACTTATCTACGTGTCGTACGACCTTTGAGTAAGGACACGGCCCTTTTCGCGTGGTATTCGCTAATGACCATTTGAAAGGCTGAACTAGCTATAGAATTAAACTTTTAATTAAAAAAAACTGGTTGTCTGTGGTTGTTTTAATCTTCGTTTTAAGACAACAACAAACAATAACTAGATCGTTGACGCAAATGGCGTCCGAAGACTGGTTTCGAAAGGAAGAGGTGATTTTGACTGAAATGATTTTGTTTAAAAGCGATGTGTAGGTACTGGGTGGTTTATAAAAACTTTAAACAGGATTTAAGTTACAATGTATTGCTGATATGTTAGTTGGTATAGGGCATTGGCCGCTTTTGTATGTTGCCAAATTGTTATTACCGATTTATTTTTTTATCTACAACGTATTCTGGGAGGCTTAATTCTTTTCTAATAAAACTTAGGCTGTTTTATTTGGTTTCACTTGCTTGCTTTTGTTCGTTTATTTAAAGCAAGCAAAAATAGGATTAATTCTAAAATAACTTGTAAAACACTTCATCGAAGATTGGAAAGCGGGAACGTTTCATGTTTAGATTATACGATTTTATTGTTTGTGTAACATTTTTTAAGGGGACTACGCTCATTAATTGCTGATATCTGAGGGAGTGCGAATAAAACAGAAACAGCCCCTTATCCTATAATAGGTTATTTACCTACCGTCGCTTGTAGGATAATCTACCAACATAAATAATTCGGAAAAAGTATTTTTGTAGAAAACTTTACCATACTTTGTTAACAGTTAAAAACAATAGTTTACTTCAAATCGTTAGAAAATCAACAATGAAGATTTTTTAGACATTACCAACTCTTTAATTTCAGTTAGGGGTGATAAGTATAAACGGATGGCTGTCATTAAACAATCGTTCATGTGAACTTAGTGGTATGTACTGTGGACAGGCAACTTAGGTCTAGTAGAAGGCCTCTTCTCTGACTTCCCACAAATCTCTCTGCTGTGCCTGTACCATCCAGTCGTTCAATAGCCAACTTGACAACTTGGGTTCAGGGGGTTGAGACGACTTTCCATCAAATATTGCTGCAAAATTACCGTATACATAGACAGTATAAACACAAATGTATCGCCAGAAGTTCAACTGAGCTCATAATGACAAAAAAAAATCTCAAACGTAATAAATTGAGCTTTTTTTTACATGGTATGACTCGCTCGACTATCCCTTTCTCCCCTTTACGTTTCTCGTGCTGTCGTGCTACATAGTTGACATCTCGTATACAAACGCTCGTTCTTTTAGACAAACTGGCAGACACTAAGTAGTTGCCGTACCGTCAGCAACGAAGATATCGCCACGGTCAAACGCCAAAAATAATGTACCTCACGTACGACCTTAACGTTGAGATAATGAAGATCCTTTGGCTTTTTAACACTTTGACCATAGCAGTATCTTTGTTGCCGGCTGTACACTGGGGGAATAAACATAACGAGCCTATTTGCAAAGTGACCGCGATGTGTCACGCTTCGGAAATTGCGGTTAGGTGCAAATTTTCAGACTAGAAAACTTTATTTGCCTTTACGCGTAGTTTCTATACACTTGACATTGTCTGTATGTTTGTCAGTTGTTTCGTGACGTGAATCAACATGAACGAGATGAAGGTGATAGAATTTTCTAACTTTGATGATGCGATGTTTTTTTTACTTTCTTAGTTATCTTTTGGGTGTTAATTTTATTATGCAATAAACCGGTATAGAATAGGAATTTATGAGGTATCTAACTTTACTGACTTAACTTACAAACTTCAAGTCGTTACAATATATCAATCAACACATCTCCAGGGTCTACAAAATTTTACGGTAGCCAACAATAATAACAAAAAACTGTGCCGTAACTGTACCAAATTTTTGGCAGCACCTTATTCCTGTCAGAATAAAGATTAATATAGATTGTTAGATCCTTAAATCGATATACAATCTAAATGTATCTACATAATGTCTTACAGCAGGTGAAAACCCTGACACAACAATTAATTCGATTTCACGATCATCAAAGTATCCAAAAACGTTACAGACATCTACTGTTAAAAGGTTCTCCAATAGGTAGTTCGGCTGGTCGCCGCGCACAGTTGCGAGGCTGTACATACAAGCGGTTTCATCGCCCGCGCGACGCATGCGCGCCGGAAGAGCAAACTGCACCTTCCTACCTACACTGTTACGTAAACATGTCCGACACGCAGTGCGCAAACAGCGTCCACTGATCGTTAAAATAATATTTATTCAACTACTGTGAGTTAGACGGTGTACTTCGAATAACTGTCGTACCGCTCCGAGATTCCTTTCTGACGTGAAAATAAAGACGCTTTTTTTAACGCTTTAGAAACGCTTCTTTGCATTCCGATTTAGGAAAACAAGGACTTTAACGACATTGGATGTTAGAGTAGACACTTACTGGTACTTTTTATTGAATGTGGAAAACGATTACCTACCTACTATAATACAAAAATAACAGGCATAGTGCCTAAACGCTCACCCGCGAAAGAGTGGTGCTGGTTGATTTCTCGCCACTCGAGCGGTTCCTCTCAAAAGATTTTCAAACAAGACGAGAGTGTTTACATCTGACTAAAAAAATAGTCAACGGCCTAGCTAGCTTCCTAGCTGGTAAGATACAAACCATCCTAGAAGCCTGACCAATGGCAATTTCCACGCGCCGTAAAGTGCTGCGCAAAATCGCGATAAACAAACTTTTACTTTGTAAGTGTTTATTTTACGGCCATAACGGTAGCACGTAATATTGTAATCATCGGGCTTTGTGAGATACAGCGAGTTTATATTTGTTTGTTAAGTGCATGGTATGCG
Source organism: Adoxophyes honmai (assembly GCA_005406045.1). NCBI lineage: Eukaryota > Metazoa > Arthropoda > Insecta > Lepidoptera > Tortricidae > Adoxophyes > Adoxophyes honmai. The sequence continues at coordinate 5,835 of BHDV01022299.1, read as the reverse complement.
GTGCAGCCGTAGCACGCTGGTGTTTTTCACTTCCAATCTTCCCTTTCTTGCTTGATCGCTGGTGTGAAAGGAACAGACTCGTAATGTACTTATACTGTGGTACGGTCTTGATCGAGTGCTAAAGCCTCTGCAGTGGTTCTATGGCGAGGTATAGTCTGGTTTATAAATAGCCGGGCAGGGCAGGTGCCGCCGGCAGACGCGCGGTCGCCGTCGCTTCCGCGAGCCCCACCGTCCCGAGCCTTCGGCAGCGTCCTCACTCCCCCCACGGCGCGGGCGCAACCTAACAACGCGACCGAACCATGCTTGGGAGGAACGAATAAACTCGATAAAAATAAGATTAAGACAATTTATGAAGGTATGCTCAAAATCTTCCGATGAATATTGCGATGTTCGCTCGAAAAGAAACCAGCTACAGCATGTTTAGTATTTTAATGGTGGTTGAAATCATTTGAGTTGATCCTTCTTTGAGATACGAGTAATTTCGCAATAAGGTTTGATACATCTGAAGCAGAAGTGATAATGAGTAGTAACCCTGCCCCAGCAAAACCTAACACATGTCTATCCGTACAATCACAATGTAACAAAAAAATCTTAGACAAGTTTTAGTCGCAAAAGGAATCAAAGCGGGAATAAAGCGACGCAGGGGCGAGGAGGGGGCAGTGCGATGCTCTCGGCTCCAGCACCAACAGGAAAACAGGGACAGATATAAATGGAATCCCGATCGCGAGTTGTACAAACTGGTACAGCATAGATGTACTTCAGAGATGGAAGCGCAAGTGTGTGGCAGTGAATTAATTTTACTGGTGTGGTTTGACTGTTCGTGTCGTGTTACAAAGGCTCGGTTGGTTTGCGTTTGGATGGGAATAACGATAGGCGGCTGGTAGACGGTAGGGCGCCGTGAAGCGACGCCGGGCCGCCTGCGCGCGGGCAACACACACGGCCGCGCCCGACGCGCAGCAATCAAGCTCAATATCATTATCATTACTACTTATAATTCAGGCCCGTCGTACATAGTTGTCGTATCACCGTCGTCATCAATAGTAGTAAATTTTTATTTGGTAGTATCTTTGTTTGCACATGATAAAACGAGTAAAGTTGCGGCCACACCAATATTTGAAAATTCAAATGGTGTTTACACAGGCATAACCTTAAAATGTTCCGCTATCATGAAAACTTCTTCTATTTATATAATAAATTGGGAGAAAGTATAGAATCCATCGGAATCATACCTGCGAAATTCAGTTACTACTACAACAATGCTTAAAAAATGGTGACGGGACGGAATCGCAGTGACGCGTCGTATGCGTAACGCTGTAAACTCACGCTCCCCACACCGCTGCTTAAAAAACGGCGAGGGTTCGAAATCGCAGTGACGCGTCGTATCGGCACTGTTTTTGACGCAAGCAATCCACACCGCTCATCGGTTTGTGAGGTTCACGTCAAAAATCTTTCGTATGGGGAACGTCACGATGCGGCTGCGTATCTTGTGCAGCATTGTGTGGAGCATGCGTCAAAAACGGTGCGGATACGACTCGTCACTGCGATTCCGTACCGTCACCATTTTTAAGCATTGGTGTAGTCGTAACAGAATTTCGCAGGTATGATTCCGATGGATTCTATACTTTCTCCTAATTTATTTTATAAAAAGAATAAATTTTCATGATAGCGAAACATTTTAAGGTTATGCCTGTGTAAACACCATTTGAATATTAAAAAAAATGCTTTGCTACATCAGAATCAGAAAATTTTGTTCCAAAAATTAGGAGCCTATCTTTGTCTACTACGTTTATCAAAATATCGATATCTATTGAAATTAGAATAGAATGCAATACCGTATTCACGATTGACATTGTGATTACGTTCAATAATGAACTCGTCTGGTTTATTTCCATCCAACACATAGTAAACCATAAACAAGTAAGCAAAACTAATTGAGTGCCAAACGATTTGATTTGTATAACTAACACATTAATAAGTCAACTGGAATAATTAAGTACCGTCTGTTTAAAATATTACATAAGTTACTGGTGGCAGGATTGATTAACTCATTAATTTGCCTTCGTGCCATGATGTCTGACTGAAGATTCTCTGGCAACTTTGTAGGTAAATATGAACAGAAAAAGTGCGAAGTAGTTTTTATCATACCTGTGTTTAAATTATTGAAGTAGCGCGGTTGCAAAAAACTCGATATCAATTATTGTCCAAAGGCTGCTTTATAGCGATATTGGTCTCAAAATTCTACATTTACAATAGTATTATTTACAAAAACATAAGCACCAATGTTTACACTTTGTGATGAAGTATAACCTAATAATGAACAGATATCTAACCACAACTAAAAATGTACCGAGCCCCGTTTCTAACTTAGTAAGATTTTAAACAGTGGGTTTAAATTTGCGCACTCCTTTCTCCATGGAGCGCTTTTTCCTTGCTACCTTTGATATCGGGGACTGTACCTTAAATTTTTCGATACATCGATCCATAGACGAATCGCTGACACGAAGCGATCGCCGACCGAGCGGCTCGCGGGCGGCCGCGGCCGTGTGCGCCCGCGCACCTGCGCACCAGAGACATACACTTGCGTCATTTACAGCTTTAAAATAAATAAAACTGGTTCCGATGGTGATCTATACGAAGGTGGGTCTACGACTAGCGTCCCGCAGCACACCTGGCAGCCGCCGACACCTGATATCCTCGCAACCCGATTGTCATTATAATCTAAAAAATTAATTCCACCATCAACTGTTTAAAATGAAAAATTATACAACGCGATAAAAACTAATCGCTGAATTAAGTCGCAGGACTTTTAATCAATGTTGACATCCATCAGGTATTCATTAATCTGTATGAGCGTCCGCTAAAAAGTGAGTACCGACGACGCTTTCATGCATTGATAGGAGGACAAGGCGCGCATTATTCATCTCCGCTGCGTGCACGCGGGAAGAGTGTTGTTTCTTGCGACGAAAACAAAGAACACCACCGGGGGGCAACGACCTGCCCTTATTTGGCCGAGTCAGCAAGGCGACGCCTCGCCGCGCGAGGCTGCGCGGAGCCGAGCTGCTCGGATACCTACTTTTTTACCACAATATCAGGTATAAGGAACATTATTATGTATTTTATGGGCACATGCGTCCAGTTTCATAAGGCGCACTAAGCGACTCGACTCTGGCGGCTTAAAAGAGGATAACCGAACCTGCATTATCTCGAACTTGGCGCGCGGCGGACACCGGCACTCGTTACTCTCAATAGGAAAGCAAATTAAACAGTTCTAGTTAACAAACTCTTACTAAAACGAGGTTAATGTGACACCTATCACAGTTTATGGAAACGTTGAGATCGTGCAAAGTTGATAGCGCAAAATTGCTTTTTAAATTAGTCTATCGCGTCACATGTAATCGATATTTTGGGTAAAAAATATGAAAAGCGAGTAATTTGAGTGGTCTATTAGCAGAGTTGACGTGAGCTTCGCCAGGTGTCGGCCAACCTGTTCCCCGCGGATCACGTTACACTAGGTTTCACATTAGGAAATTTATACGACGGCTCGTATGACTACCGACGCTGATAATTATTGTTTTATTGGAGAGATAAATTATAATAATTATTAATCGGTTCCGAGAATGAACTGCAAAACAAGGTGATTCATCCGCGCTTATTTCGTGCGGCACAGATGTGCGCGCCGCGGGGTGTTGTTGATTAAATTAAGTGACATTTCATTTTAATTCATCGGCGTAAATCTTGGATGTTACGAGAGGCAGCGCCGCGCGGCGCGGGCGCGGCCGCCGCGACGGCCTGTCTGCGGCCGCCGAGCCACTCGACCCATCTTCTGTCAAGCTTCATGGCTAAATCACATTGAACACAGATCGTATTGTCCGAGAAAGTTTTGGAAGGTAGGTATGTTAAGGTTTGTTCTAAGAATTAAAAACCAATCATAGTCTGTAAAATCCCCATGGGAACCTAAGGAAAATATTATGACTGTTAAGCCCTAGCTCTGACGATGACAGAGCGCTTAGGTGATAGAGTCGAACACATAAACGTCGCAAAGAGGTTGTAACTATTAACAATACCTACTTGCTGCAATCCAAGCATAGGTTTAACCGCCACATCAGCCCCCTCAGAGACATTAGGTCATTAAAAAAGGTGATATATAGGTATGGCAAGGTAGGTAAGAGCCATAAAGTATTATGATTGAGTGCTGTTGTTAGATATGCTGCATCTGCCTCTTTATTCAAGAACGCCAAGAAATGAAACAAATAACTTACAACTTAACTTACGTACTGTTTTGCAGTGTAATAACAAAAGAGATTGTAGATACCAAACGCATTTAAATTGAATTCATTACGTTTGAAGTGGATATGAAAACGCGCTTTGCAGACAGCGCGTTACTTGGCACATTTGGCATGCTAACGGAGCCGCCGGCTTGGCACGCCGTAAGTACGCACCCAGCTGTCACTTTTACGTGTCCACTTCATATGTTTCCATTTATATTGTTTGTCAATATAGCACATTTGCATAAGCTAAGGAAATATTAGTTGGTGCAAGGTACGAGCATGCCCGCGCTCCGTGGCGTTTCCATTTTGCAATACAATCAGCTCTATAGGTACCCCGCGCCTTATTAACATAACTATTTACTGCTTTAGAGTAAATCAATAAATTTATGTTCGTACCTTCGTTACGACTGCACGTTGTGGTTTAGATACGCGGGCCGTGGTAGTACGCTAGTCGCTAGCACGTTTACGATAATAACGTTTGAATTATGTTATATCAGAAGTGGGATTGCAAAACATGTAAATTACGACTTACCTATGTCAGTATCTCTACTTGTGGGAACTTTATAAATCCATGTTAATATTTTATCAACACATAAGCAACTCTTCTCGCTTAGGTCAGCGGCACATTTCACGCTTTTTCAGGAGTTTAGTTAAATGAAACACAAAAATATGTATGCAACAGCTTTCGTTGGTTGCAATCAAAGTAAAAGAAAAGAAATCTTTATTGTTCAAAAAGAAAACACTACAGATAAGTCGCAAATAAAAAATACAAAGTACAAAGACGGACTTATCCCAAAAGTGATCTCTGCCAGCAGTAGCAGAGAGAGGCTCAGCAATTTAGGAAAAGAATGGAGATGTAATCCGTACCAATATATAAATGTGAAAGTGTGTTTGTTTGTTTGTTTGTTTGTTTGTCCGTCTTTTACGGCTAAACGGAGCGATTGATTGACGTTATTTTTTAGGTAGAGATAGTTTAGGGCATGGAGAGTGACATAGGCTACATTTTGTCTCTTCAAAACCCCCCATTTCCCTAAAGTGAGGAATGGAAGTTTTCAATGTAGAAAGCTATAAAATTGGTAGGTATGTGTGCTATGTGGCAAAAGCTAGTCTACTTTATAAAAATAAGTCGTGTTTTCCTTCCTGACGCAATAACTCAACAACGCCAGAACCCATTTGGCCAATTCTTTTTTTTTAATGTTCGTTGAAGTTCAGGGAAGGTTTGTACGATGAAAAAGTGTGGAAAACATTAATGTAACATACTAAAAAAACCAAAAAATCGTTCTCCCATACAAATTTTATCAACTCGAAAAAGCAGTAAGCGCCGCAATGTTTCATACATCTTACGCGTTTTTGTTAAATTGGTCTCTGTTCATGTTGAAGAAAGGCGGAAGCGCCTCTGATTTTCATACATCTCAAGCTTTTTTGCGAGCAAATAGGTACTTTATATTATTCCAGCACTGAAGTCGTTAAGGCGATAACTCCTTACATTTCGTTAGTAAATTAACCCTTATTCCCTAAGATACGGGAACTGACAAATTTTGACATTATTTACGGCATATTATCACTA
>BHDV01022277.1:69839-148082 GCA_005406045.1 Adoxophyes honmai | reverse complement strand
CCCCCCCCCCTGGCTACGCCCATGCCCCGTACCAATCACTTTGTATAAAATAAACATGTAGAACCAACGAAAAGAATACTAGGTACTAACTCGACTGCGCCTTCACTGATTTATAAACCATACACTTACCTATAACAATCTAAAAAAGCATTCACAGCCACTTAATGTTCATGTTGGAACGCCATAAAGTTCCGAAATAGGTAGGTAGATAAGCACAATCACAAAATGCTCGAATGGAGACAATTTTCCCCATACTATCCACTTTTAACCATAAATTTGGCTAAGCGCGAGCTCTAAAGTCGTTACAATATATTTTAACCAGAGCAATAATTTGCAACTCACAACTTACTTTTACAAACTTAACTTTACCATCCAACGAAGCGCCACCTCTAAATAAACAACAAAAATTTCCACACAAAACCGAAGCTTCTGCATTTACTCACCAGCAAAACTAACTTGGCAGCGTTATTCCCGTCTAGACTGAAACTATTCTATAGTACCCTCAATTACCTTTATCGGAAGTCCCTTTCCGGCTTGCGTGCGTTGCGTGAGTGCGAGAGGGAGAGCTTTCGAAAGGGTGGGCCGATGAAATCCCTCCGATTTTCCATGCAATTGAATAAAAGACGTTACGGTGTGTTGACGTCATAGTTAGGATTTTATCGTGACTTTACTCGCGTATGGGGAGGATGGTTTAACTCATTTCGTTATACTTAATGAGAAAACTAAACTTGTTTTTCATTGCGTATCTTTTTTTTTAGATTGTTTTCATCAGCTGGGAAGTTAAATGATGTTGTAGGTGTTGTGCTTCTCTTCAATCACGGGAACAAATAAAATGAACTTGCTAAAATTACCTATAACATCGTTATGCCTTGAACAACAGAACTATTGCGGGACTTTTAAAACATTGCCTGCCTTTACTTTTTCTAATACAACCAAGGAAATTAATTCCCGACTTACTAAGGAACCGATTCGCAAAAACTCACAGTGACAACGCATTATTTTACAAAGGAAATCGTTGCAACGCTGACTTTAAAATGGTAATAGTTCAATGATTTCTAGGCCAACCAATGGCTATGTGCCCTAAAGAAGTAAGTACGTTATCATATCACGAAGATAAAAAAAAGATTTTTCCGTTCGAGTACAGGGCGAGCGAGTTTTCCAAAATCTTTAAACACAGTTTTGTTCCTTTTTAATAATAAAAGAATGTCTCCAAGTAGCTCTGAGCTAACTTACGGATTTAAGACGAAAGTAGAAAATGCGCGTGAAATACACTTGTTACTGTTAAACTCGAAACGTCAGAAAATGACAAGCAGTCTCAAACACGAGCTTGTCGTCGCGTATTGTTGTGCTAAGATTACAAGGCTCGACTAATTTATAAATCGGTTAGAGTTCATATTTCAGTGAAACGCATTTTTATGGCCATTAATCAGTCTAATTGCTAGTCTCTGGTACTACGCCATCTTTAAAAACAATCTCAAACGAACTCCATACTTCCTTCCCCTACCATCAACGTTAAATTCAGCCTCAAAAAGTTGGACAACATCCCAAATACTTATAAGTACCGCTGTTAATTCAGCAAAAAATCATGAAAGGGTTAAAGGGGCTGAAAGGTGCCTGCAATAGGTACCTAATGGACTCTGAAACGAGCTTCGCAGGCAGAAAGGCATATTCCAACCTATTATCATAATACCAATAGATATAGCGAGGGTGACTTGGAAATTTTGGATATTTTAAAGAAAATTCGTGACATCGTTCTGGTGGGAAATTTGCATCGAAAATTTACCACGGAATTGTGGAAGCCGTTGTAAATGATGGCGCGTTATTTTTTCATGAATTGTGTACATATGAGTGGGTACTTACGTTATGTTATCGTCAGTTTTTTGGGAGCTTCTTGAAGTTTCAACACCTACAGTTTTTTTTTCTTATTTTCCGACTCTTCGGGGTAGACATCGGGGTATGGTCTATTTCTTAATCTCAGATACTAAAACTGACAAGTTCAAGTGTTAAATTCACAAATTAATTATATCACGTTTTATTGTTTGATAGTGCTCTCATAGTTATGGACTATGCAAACGCATTCTAGAATATTGTGTGCTAGCATATTGCCTTAAGTTATTTTTTTAGTCGCCTCTAACGATATCCACATAAGAAATATTTTTCTTTGTCATAGTTCATTTTGATAATGGTTTCCCTTTTAATAGTCTAGAATATACTAGAATGTCCTCGTGATTCTGAACACAGCAATTGTTGAAGCGAACCGGTGACGGATTTTATGATGTGACCCGATTGCAAGAAAGCGCCAATGCCAGCGAAAATCTAGACTTTAAAATAGGTCACCGCAACCTTACTCTAGAGCTTACGTAAAATCGCAAGAGTCGTCATCGAGTTTCGTTAAATCGAATAAATTCATGTAAGTACGTACTTAGGTATATGTCAAAAACAATTATATGTACATATTAAAATTTAATTTAATTTACCCGTGTGGTGCCGGGTTAGAATAGCACCTCACCCTTTCTTCCCGTAGGTGTCGTAAGAGTCGACTCTGGGAAAGGGTTGGTGTATTGTGGGCGATGGGCTAGCAACCTGTCACCACAACATCACGTTTGACCATCTGGTTACCCTGAATTTGCTAAACGTGGTACTGAATTTTTGAATTTACGTGCTCTGCCTACCCCTCCTGGGAATACAGGCGTGAGAATATGTATGTACGTAAAATTTAAGATATTATTTCATGAATAGACTTTAGTGTATGGACGTTTTATATTTTACGACATTAATTCGTGGTGGCCAAGAAACGTAAAAAAGTCTGCTCTGCCTACCGTAGCACCGTTTGGTAACATAGGGGTGATTGTATGTATGAATGTAAAACTCAAGACAATTAATATAAATGTTTTAAAATCGTAAAAAAAATATTTTCGTAATTGTCACACATTAAAAAATATCCTCTGCCGTGGATGCTAGAAGTGCTAGAAACACGGTACATCATTAAAAGTCCCCACCCTCTTAGTATGAGAAATTAACTAGACATTTTGAAGTATCTCAAAATGTAGACAACTTTTATTCATAATTGCTACGAAACCGTAGCACCGTAGCACCTCTACAAAGCATGAGATGTTTGCAATTTAAATTAACTAAAATAAACAAATGAAAAGTAACTGTCAGCGTTAAGATTCTTGTTAGTATTAATGGTTCCTAGATGTTTTCTTACAATATAAGGAAGGTGTACCAGTAAAAGGCTCACTTTGACGGTAAGAAATACCATCGCCCAGATATTCGCAACGATGGACAAGATTGCAAATAACAATGTTGAGATTACTAATACTAACTGCTAAAGAATAATAGTGCAAAGGGTTGATTTAAGTAAACGAGAATCAATATTCATCATAGAATAATCAATTTTATTTTTCTTGTGAAAAAAGCAGGGATCAAATACCGGTATTATTTTCATACATTTATACCGGTATTTAATTGCGGTATCTCAGTTGTTTTTGTACATTATTGCATTTTTTTCATTTAATGTTGTAGTTTTGTAGGCTTACCTAAATTCTATCTAGGAATACCAAGCTAAACTTACCTTCGTTACCTGTTACTGCTCCTCTCTACTACTCAAAGGTTGGGTGGTAGAGATCCCTTTTTGGGATAAGTCCGCCTTTGTACATCAAAATTTTTTGTTTATGTCTTATTTGTATTTCTTGTGTTTGTACAATAAAGAGTTTTTTACTTACTTACTTACTAAAATAAAATTCCAAATTAAAGGAGATATTTTAGTTTTTAGTAATACCGGTAACGATCCCTGGAAAAAAGCGGGTTAGAGTGACTTATTACACAAAGAATTTTATTCTTTTTTAAAAGTTTACCGTGTGGCTGTGATTTAGAATAACACGTGTTCATTTTTTCCGTGGATGGTGAAAGAGGCGACTAAGGAAATAGGTTATAGTATATTTTAAGAGACAAGCTAGCAACCTGTCACTACTGTACCTTTTAACTTAAAGCTTAAGTGTTTAAAAAAGTGGGTTATGCAAAAAAATAAAACCGACTCCAAAAAAAACCCTGCGCAAAAAGACATACACATTTTAATTTTACTATTGAGCTTAAACACTAAAAAGAACAAAATAATTATTTTCTCACAAAAAATGGTTAAGCTACCCTAATTTCAATTTGTAGCTACCAATGTTACATATTTACAACATTAACGCATTACTATTTAACACGTATTTACATTTTTACAATCATTATTGATGTTTGGAGTCGGTGCCACTTGGCTTATTAAATATCATTTCTCCTTACCCGCACCGACTCCTTCTTTTTTGAAGTCGGTTAAAAACGTGAAGTAGACATGGATTTGTCCATCTAGCATTCGTATGTTCTGCCTACCTCATATGGAAATACTTGCGTGATATGTGTGTGTGCGTGTGTTTGTGTGCTTTGTTATTCGTTGCTTTGAATAGTAACAAACTTAGTAATAGACTTTAAAATTACTCGTGCCTATAGCCTTTCATAAATTATAAAATAATGTTACTAAACGTAAAAACAGGCTAGTAAAAACTTGCTTCAACAGTGTTAGCAAAAAGTACATTTTAATAAACTGTCAACGATAAGGTCTCCTTATAAATATTCATTTTCAAACAAATTTGCATTGAAAATGTGCGCGCACGTACTCCAAGTAAATAGAGATACATTAATACGCCCGGCTAAGCGAAGAACCGAGTGCCCGTTATTTTAATACCCTTATCAAAAAACAAGGCGCATTACAAAATGGCCACCATTTCCCGACTTCCCGGGAAACGTGGGCCCTGGAAAATTATAACAAAAGGCATCTCTACCGCTATCTTTGTAATTATAGTAAATCACCTTGCTACAGGCGAGATAAGGCAGTATACAGTCGGGCGGCGGAGGAACGTCGTACGTGCTAAAACAACTGAAACGACTTGTTACATTTCGAATTTGGAAGTAACTGCTTCTAGCGGTTGCAGAAGAAAACAGACTTAACCGCTGAATGCCTCGACGTCTCTTACGACCTTCTTTCCAAACCATTGATTTTAACGCTGCTCAATGTCAAAAGGCGTTAAGTGCTGCGAATCCGGTATCATTTTACGTCGTTCTTCTCCTGTTTTTTCAACTCGTTCGACGAGCGGACCCTCGCTTTGTACAATCGCATCGAGAAGTACTTTTGTCCATTTTATTCTCATGGCGCAATAACGTATTTCAGCGAAACTGCGGTTAGGAAAGCGTAACCGCAACATTGATATTATAATAAGAAAGTCTTGAAAATGTTGTTTTAAGACAGCTGATGGACGCTTTTGGACCAACTTCGAGGATTTGAGCGAGTTGAGACATTAGGGGGTTCCAAAAATTACAAATAGTAACAAAAATATGGATACACACCGTCTCGCTTCTTTCCCATCGGGGTGGGGAGAGACTTTTTTATTACAATTAAATAGGTTATATATTTTATTATGAACTAAATACCCAATGTAAATACATCATGTTCGCTCGTCATGTCCACAGAGAACACATAATGACAATGTTGATTAGGTATGATTGTTATAAATAATATAAATGGCGTGTTTTATTGCTTTTTCTTTCGTAATATTAACAAAAATCGCATTATTGTTAAAGTATTTCCTTAACAGTCTTCTGAAAAGAAATGAACGATTATGTACGTATGTATAATATTAGTAAGCACATGATTGATAAATAAGACATGCGAAATAAGACATTCAATAACAATAAAAATAAAGAGAAAAAGCTGAGTCTGATTGTATCCGGAAAACCAATGCTGAAAATACACGAATTCATTTTCCCGTCACCTGTCCTACCTTGAATATAGCTATAGGTATATATATTGAACGGTGCACCAAACGCACACATCCATGATCGCTATTTATATACAACAACTGTACGCACACGTAAACTTTAACTGCCAAAATCTTTGACCCCCCCTGCTCCCCTGAATCGGAAGCAAAACGGACCCTTTGCAAGAGATGGGGTGTTTTATCAAAGACCAAATTATTCTGGCTGCGTCGACTCTGGAGCACTGTTTAGATGTTTGAATTGTCTGTAACGTAATCAGAAAAATACTCACAAACAAGACTGAAATCTCACTAATATCCAGTTTTAAACGTTAATTATCCTCTAATTTCACGTTAACTGGTATTACGGCAGAAAAATCACCTTGTGAAAAATTCTGGCCGCAAAATTAAAAAACTTAGCCAACGTCGCTTCGAAATAAGCAATCGAATTGTGATAGTTTCTGGAGTTTTGTAAAGAATAATCGAATTAAATTAATACACTATTTAGCTCAGTAGATTGACCTGAAAATTTGAACTTGAGTGCAGTCTTTATTGCTTTTATTTAAAAAGAAGATTCCCTTACCTTACTCTATTTTTATTGGCATGGAATCAGGAACCTAAAGGTACAATTCCCGTTGCTTTCAAGTCGACCTGCCTCTCATTAAGCCAGTGGACTCGCCCGTTCGACCGCGGCAATACTCGCCGGCGAGTGGCTGGAATGAGTAGCAGCTCGTAACTCGCAGACAGTTAGCTATACGAGTAATGCTACCGAGTCGCGGCGATCCGTGACGTCACACAAGTAAATTGACACTAATTTATTTGTGCACAATACCAGCTCAACGAGACTTTAACGTCTATTCGGTTTGTTAATTAAAAACGTTGCCGGCTTTTATTGCTTTGGTATTTTATTAAAATGGCGGACGACGGTTTCGTTTCGTTCGCATTTTTGAGCGTTTTTCCTAGCTCTACAATTGACATGGAAAATTGAAACAATACTTCGATCAGTTTTATCCAGCTCAAAGAAATTTACACCAGTTTTGAATATTGTAAATAAATATACCTAAGTAAATTTTCAACAGGCCAAATCGTTTGCCTATTCGATAAGGCCAAACTAGGTACTATTCTCGTTTTATTCTTCCGCAAAGCAATCAAGCAACGAGACTCAAAATTACAGTTTGGCAATAATAACGATTTTCCTTACCAAGAGCGTTTCATCCTCATTGAGCGTAAAGTACGAAACGGTAGCTTCACTTGGTATATACCTAATAACGTTATAGTTATTGTTATATCTGCTCACGACCGAACTTGTAAAAGTTTTATCCGTTGCGGCGTCGATTCAAATTATTTCGAGACCATTGACGCTTGAAAAGCGATGGGGGGTTGGGTTGGTTGTAGCGAGTCTTCGTTGGACGGCGAGGTAAGCGATGTGGTATGGTTTTCGGGAGAAGTGAATTGGTGTTATATTGCCGGAATGAGAGGTAGGTTTGCTCCGACCTGGCTTCTATCTGCAAAATCAATGTGACTATTAGCAGTTTTCGCGCAGTCGCAAAGACCTCGCGCCACGTTACCGGTCAGGAGTGAAGGCACTTGCCGGGCACTTCCTATGCAGATGCCACCATTTACATTTGCTGAGTTATTGATTAGTTACGTTTCATTGTGTGAGCGGGAAGTTGCGGCTATATCTTTGATGTTGGAGGCGGAAAATGGACGTTCTTGCCGGGCTTGTAGTTAGTTAATTACGCAATATTTTAAACAAATGAACGTCGTCGAACTAAAGGCGTGTGAATTTTTTTGCCATCTAAAGTTATTTAGTGTGTAAGGACAGTTATTAAGAGTCAATTCTGTTTAAGTAAGAGAATTTGTATAATCATGCCTGTCCTCAAATGCGGTAGGCAGAGCGCATGAAACTTTACCAAAGGTCAAAGATGATTTCATGTTTTTTAGCCACTTTTAGTATAATTTTAGGTTCAGACCTTTAGACATAGGTAGCTGAAAGAGGTTTAAACTGATCTTTCGCGATCTCGATCACGTCAATTTGATTGAGGTGAATTTAATAATACCTAAGCATTTTTTTTCAAGAATCAGCATACGGACTTCAGTCTGGTTTTAGGTTTTACCTGTCTGCGGCTTCGTTTGCTTGATAGAACTTTATCCCTTGGAATTACACAAAATCCCTATAATGTCCTCGTCTACATTATTAAGAACATCTGCGCCAAATTTCAGTTTTCTTGTTTCAAAAGTTTTACCTTTTTGTTGATGTGATGAGTATAAGTAATGAACGGGCAATGACTATAACAGGTGGAAATAATTGGTTATGAAAAATGTACCTATATTACTGTTAGATGCCAAGATTTATTGTACATACATACATAAAATCACGCCTTTGTTCCCAAATGGGGCAGGCAGAGCACACGAAACGTGAAATAGACATAACCATGATTATGACTATTTCACGCTTCGCAGCCACTTCTAGCATCATTTTGGGTTTGAAAACAGATGTAAGAGGTAATGTAATAGTGACAGGTTGCTAGCCTGTCGCCTAAAGAATACCTAAACCCGTTTCCTTAGTCGCCTCTTACGACATCCACGGAAGAAATGGAGAGGTGCTATTCTAGACCCGACACCACAAATAAATATAAAATCATCGATAAATATTAGGTATGGCGTAGTTATTTGTACGATGTACAATGAATAGTCTCTCTGAGTATTTTTCTTGTTCTTGTGGACTTAAATGGGTAACTGAAGTAATGCTAGTAAATTAAAATGACTAAGTTGCCTTATATGTAATATCTACTTCCATTAACTTAACGTTTGATGTTTTCTTGAGTACCTAGGGGAATCTCATCATAGTATTTGAAATTTGTTGAGTCTTAATTAAGGTCTGCTGAAGTTAAAGTTAAATATTCGTATTGCTGCTGTCTACTTTAACACATACAGATTTCCTACAAGCATTATAATACCGTAAATGTTTGGATCTCTGTTTGATTTCATGTCCTTAAGGTTGTAAACATGGAAAAATTGGAAGACTGACTCCAAAGCTTCATATGACTTGTAAACACCAATCTGAGTAAAATCACGTAAATCCAATCATTGGATCCCAAAAATAAGGTTGCGAATTTATACAAACTTTCCATCCAAGTCCGTACGAAGTCAAAATAATCCTGTAAAAATAAAAAGTGTGCCGTCCACAAAGCCACATATACTTACTTTACCCCGTTCTAATTTCAACCAAACTTTGTGAAGAGAAACAATTTCCGGGATCAAATAAAAGAAAACCCGAAATAAAATAAAGGAATGGAGTTTTCTATCGAATCGAATAGTTTTGGGGAAATCGCAGTCACCGTGCTCGGTTCAGATCGCTTCCATTACCTATATTTACATCCATACGTACCCACTAAGAATATATACATTGACGTTTAAGCTTAGTATTTTAAGTCACTACAACATATATTATGAATAAGCTAACTTTACGTAAGACTAAGTTAAACAAATTTATATTGAGATTCACTCTTAATGAAATAAAAATGATACATTTTAGTCTTTTTACCTACAGCGTTGGTCCAACGATGGAACCTAAATTGGCTCAAGGCCTACGAGCTAATCTCAATGAAAAGTCAATTTCACTAAGAACCAACCAGTGACCAACTCACCATTACAAATGTCTTTCTCAATCACACAGATTAATCAAATTCGAAATCGTTAAATTCAGTAACAATCGAAATGACCATAGAGAAAGCAATGTCAACGACACGTAATAGAGTTTCGGGTGCAGGAAGCGTCGGTCCATGAAATTGGCTGTCTAGTCTGTGGCGCCCAGAACGCATGGGCTGGGGGCTAACTGCCAATGAGATTGCTGGCATTCAAACTACATTTGAGTTCTATTTTTGAAAACTTTTTTTAACGGGTCACCGAAGGAACGGATAATTTAATAACAAGTGATGGAACGCATGGGCCGGGAGGCTAACTGCCAGTGAGATTACTGGCATTCAAACTACATTTGAGTTCTATTTTTGAAAACTTTTTTTTTAACGGGTCACCGAAGGAACCGGTAATTTAATAACAAGTGATGGAACACACAAAGGCAAGGGAGCTAACGGCCAATGAGATTACTGGCATTCAAATTCTATTTTTGATTTTATTTTACGGATTACTGAAATAACTGGTGAAATAAAAACAAATAACGATGTTATGAAACACGGAGAAGAATCAAGAGTTTGAAATTAGATAGTTAACAAATTTAATTTCCAAATGAGCAATTTTTATTGGGTTGACTGAGCACAGGAACGTTAGAGTTAGTTATTTTTAACCGACTTCAAAAAAGGAGGAGGTTATCAATTAGACCAATTTTTTTTTTTTTTTTAGATTAAAACAAGATGAAAGTGGTTTAGGACCAAATGGTTTAAACGGATTTTTTCCGAATGTATGTGGCCGGCTTTAATAGTGAAAAGTTAATAGGCTATTGTCTACATACCTAAACATATTTGCTTAGTCGCCTCTTCCAACAGCCAAAAGGAAATAAAAAAGTAAAAATAAACAAATGCTATGAAATCCTCTCTCACGTCACCATGTAACAAAGTTAGTTTCTTGTCAAGGTAGATAATATGTAGTAACCTATTCGCCTATTTTTGTAAATTAAATGACTGACAAATAAAGAAATGGTTGGAAGATGGGAACTACAACTACCCATTACACTAAAGTAAAATAGCGAAGGGAATAAAATACGTTGTAAAATCTGCATTATTATCGGGTCTTATTGCAGCTATGTAGTTGACATGTGAAATAGTATATTTCAACTTGTCTATAAAGTTCTACGAATTCTAAGAGAGCATTGTAATTATTACGACTTCTAAACGACTTGTACTGTTCATGGAACTACCACCTCACACATAAAATAAATTTCGTTTCATTTTATAGCTTCCTTCTATGAATAACCAAATTCTTAACATTCTGATTTCCCACTGCATCAAAGGTCAGAATCATAGACAGCAGACGTTCAGAATTAATCGAATTCAAATTGCGACTGCATTTGTTTTGGTCGATACGAGATGTTTGGGCCACTTTTGACAGCTATTAGAATTTGCTATGATCGTTCCACGAGATACTTCGCCCATAAAGGTAATGTCAAAGATAGGGGTACTCGAAAAAACCACCAACAAAAACTATAAGCCGAGAGTATCAGATGAAAGGTTGGGGCAAAAAATTGTTTATCGATTTGAGCAGAGAATGGCTTGGGGCCATCAAGCGATCCGCGTAGTTTTCGCTCTCGGAATTACGCGGATTGCCAAGCGATTCCGGTTCTAAAGTCGCACGGCTCGACCTATTGTGAATTCCGTAGGTCTGAAATTTATTTGACAGGGTAGTGTCTGTGGAGAATAGAAAATGGCGGAATAGTAGAATACAATACATTATGGATATAACTCACGGTTTGTTTTTGGCGGGGATCCGACAAACGTTATTGGTATTTAGGGGCATTTAACTATTAGGGGCAATGCTTTCTTTTTTTGCTGTGATATATGAGACACTGACTGTTATAAGAATGAGTTGCCGACAGTGCGGTCGTTAGATACGGTGGCAATTAATTGCTGTTTTAGGTAAGTTTTTCACGTAGGTAACGATGTATTTAATTTCGCACACAGCGGGATGCTTGTAAATGCCGTTCCTTTGCGATTGTAGGTAGAGTGATGCTTATTTAAATAAGTCTCCTAAGTGGAGTGATTGGCATTGCGGATGAGCACGGGTGGTGGTTAGAAACCGGATTTTATGCTGTTGCATGTCTGCATATGCATTTGCATATTCATCTATAAATTCCTTTGTAATTTTTTTCGGAAACGTTGAATGTTATTTTGAAACGTCATTTTTTAAAATAGACTGGACAATTATTTAAAAGTGCTGAAAACATAAGTGCAGTGATATAGCTGCTAGTTTATTATTTCAATAATAATATGTTACAATAATTGTTATATTCATGCTCATTTAGATAGTCATTTTATTTGATTATATCACAAAAAAAACTTCTATTTTCGAGACAAAGTCAATTAGTAAATCGTCTCTCGATACATTTTTACTGACTAATCTTTACCTGCGTTGGTATTCACGGGAAATTTTGCATTAGGTATCTGGTACAAAAATATATTTTCCTTCCTCAATGCTATCTCCGTACCAAATTGCATTACGATTGGTTCAGAGTTTGATTCATAAAAAAAACATTAAATAAACAAATAAAGTGACTTTCTCATTAATAATACTAGCAGAGTTTTTGTCACAGTCTTATTTTGTCCTGCTGCCTGGCAAATACCTCTCCTCTGGTATTCTAAACTCGCTGTCGTGAACTTCTTCCAGCTGATCATTTAACTCCGGGTCCAGATTGTTAGATCTTTTTTGCATCGGTCTACCACTCCGTTTGTAACCGGTGGTGCTGTCTAATACCTCAACTTTAATTGTGCACCCTGCATGCCCAGTCCAATATCATTTGATCTTGCGAGGTTTTTCTCTGTTTTCTCGTATTCCCGTTGAATGGTCCCATCAAGACTTATTTAGTGCCTCTTAGAATTAACAAACTTCGGGAATGCCAACTGAAGTGGCAGAAGACAAAACTACATGTAAGAGGTAAAAACTCAAAATTAATTACTTTCAAGACAATTAATTGAAATAGGTACTATTTGATTGTAGCCTACATGTTTTATTAATGTTTACGGATCGGGAACAATTTTAAGTACCTACTTAATAGTTATAGATAACAATTAGAACTACAATTCCCGGCTTCAAACTTGGCAAGGTTTTAAAAAGCGAAGTTCATGCACCATTTTTTCCATGGAAAGGCGATACACGAACTTACTCTAATACTTAAAATCCACCACACCATGCATGTTCATCCATTTTACACAGTAAGTTCCAGATAACTTCAATTGAACTGGATGGGATCGCAATGAGTCTCTTCGAGGTCCCATTGATCAGAGAGACGGGAGTATTTGCTATTTGAGTTCTGCAGCGCAGTGTGACGTTCGGATTACCAACGACTTGCATCACACTGGGTGCGCTTCATCGCACATCGGAGAACCTTCATTGTGGATCTACGATTCTCTCTCAATGAACTGGTTTGTGCACTGTAGGTCAGGACAAGATGTGTGTCGTCGAGTTTAGAATTCTGTGTTAAGGGAAGGTTGCCCTTCAATTGCTTTTCGAAGGACCAGACTCGTGCGCGAAATAGACTAACTGTCACTTTCTGATGTCTATAATTAGACATTGATGGGTATAGCCTTTCCCTTGCGTGAATTAATTCATGCCTTATCGTGCGTCTGAAATTATAAAAAAGGAAAAAGTACTAGGTCGATTCGACCCGCAAACTAAATAACGTCACCAAAAATGTGATTGACTGTATTAAAATTAAAAATAATTCAATGCGACCGAGTGCAAGACAGTAGTCTGTACGGTAGTACCTATCTAGTAATGACTAGTAAGTCATTACTAGATAGGTACTACCGTACACAGATTACTAGTGTGTGTCAGATTTTTCAGAACAACATTATTTTTCCTGACACTCGAAAATGGAAGCATGTAAACAAAAAAAACAATCAATCAAAACATACCATTCTTTTGTATAACGGCCTATCATGGCAGCAATAGGATAGGATGCTTTTCAATACAGTTTGAAAAAAAGTGGAAGCATTGTTGGCTCTTGATTTAAAGTTAACAGGGATAGGAGGGGTAAGGCTCAAGAATACAAATCAAATATCCGTAGTTTAATTAACTCTTTATTCTCTTGAATTTCTGAAATTAATATTACAATATTGAATGCGGGCTTCTTACAATCACCCAACTATTTGCTTATTTACCACGACAGTCACAATCGCGCCGACAGCACACGCCCACGTTAACAAGACACCCAATACCTTGCAAATACTTCGAATGCAGGTGTCCAGTTAAAGTAGGTCACACGACACCTCATTACATAACATGAAACAAAAATAAAAACGAAAAAAAATTCGCCACATAAAACTTTCACGAATATTTACAGTTACTTTAAGACGCTTTAATTACCTACTATTTTCAAAAATATAGATATAGATACATACTCACTACATAGCTACATTTATATTAAGATAAAACTTTATTGAAATATGTACGCATGTAAAACTAATAATGGGGAGCTGTGTCGATCGAAAATTTAGAACATTACAAAGAATACCCATGGGTAAGTAAATAATAAAATAACAATGAGAAACTTAATAGGAAAAAATAATTTCGACTTCGCTTTTCAACGAAATACGCAAGAAAAAACTCCTTTTGACAATGTTTGTACATGCAAAACTTCAATAACTAAGAACAAACAATTGAAGTAACTACATTTTTTGAAGGTTACTTTAAAAACGGAACATTCAGATTATACGTACAAACAAAAACAAAACTAAATCGTCATTAAACGTAGGTGAAGCAAATAAAAATTTTCAGCGAAATTACAAGATACTTGTAACGAAATAGAACATTGTAAACTACAGGCAGGTATATCCTGCCCCTAACGAATACTAGTACATGGCAAGACAGCATTACAGATGGAGGACGTATGTAAGTAATCTATTTCGCAAATTGCTCATTGTTTCACATGAATTACACATCTTTACGAGGCAGAAACAATAAAGTGAACTCGACATAAATCAATGGACGTACACGTATATAGTTACTATGTTACAAGTTATACCTATTGTTAACCAGAACCAAACGTGTAATCGATACAAGCCGCTAGATAACTTTGCAAACTGCTAATTTGCACATACCCGTTAACGGAACAACTATAACGGAATACAACGCAAACAAAACCGTTTAGGAAATGCAGAAATAACAATTTATTTCGTATACACACATTCTCTATCTCGAGTACCCCATCAGTGTGTACGTCCTGGCTTCAAGCGACCGTGCGTTGTCAATATCGACTAAAAGTCAACAAATATGACAAAAAGTTACCCGCGTAGTATTAGAGTAATCTCACACTGAAAAGGAACATTTTTGACCACTGCTTTGCCTGCCTTAATTCAAATCGACTGCCTTTGCACTTTGTGAACGATACCAAATAATTTTAAGCGTTTTAATCATTACTAACCATCAGATAACTACGATATTTATTACCTATGCATTATAATTTATAAAGCCTACTTATACCGAAGTTACTTATTTAAGTAAGTACATTTTGTTCGATTTTCATTCTCGATTTTTAGTTTAGAATGAGATAAAGTTCTATTTCTAACGACAACCTTATTTTTATACGAAGACTATGGGTTATGTAATGCTTTAAAGTATATCATAATTATTGCACGCAGTATCGGCGGGCGGATTCCGCGGAGAAAACTTTAACGGAAATGCAACAGGATTTTTTGTAGGAACAAAATACCCTAGATGCGCTCGCTACACTGAAGCGTTCCGTAAAAGTTTTCGCGCAGTTTTGTTAATATCAGCCCACAGACAGCTAACGCATTTAATGCAATTTATAAATAAAAAACAATAGAAATAAATGACCGATCTTCGTGCGTGTGATTTGTTCAGTCTAACGAAACATATGGAATTACCTTTATATGTACTTATACTAGATGGTTGTTTAACCAAGTAATTACAGTTTCACACACAAATGAGTGAATAAATAATTAAAAATGAATTCCGGTCGCTTACAGAAAACACAAGTCTGCTTACGAGTGCGATCAATGTATAATACTTCAAATTGCGTTTAATTGGACTGAAAGTATGCCACATCATTGAAAAGAGAAAATATTTCGTGTAAACTTCGAATTTTACTCAACATCAATTGTACCAAATTCTGACGGCAGCTTAAAATTTTCTCAGTAAATGGCAGATTCTTGTCATACTAACAATCCAACTGTTCCTGAATCTTACACCTACTTACCGACGACTTATCTTGTGCTAATGATATCACGACATTAATATTCTGTAACCTCTAACCAGCTACAGATATACGATTTCCTGAATAATACAAGTGGACAGATATTGCGAGATGATCTATCAAAATTTTGATAAGCGAAGAATCCAATTTCATACAGTTATTTTATTTACTATGTTTCCTTTAATTCTACCCTGACATTTAATTTACGTATATGGTGACTATCAACACTAATTTTTATGCTAATTTTGTTCAGATTACGTATTGAGAGTTCACAGATATTTTTGATGTGTAAGGTTTTGATAAGCAGAACAAAGGAAGGTTGTGGACAACGCTACAAATTATTATTAATTATATTTTGGCACAATATGACATTGCAAAACAAGACGTGGCCTCAGCAAGCAAAAGTGATTCATAGTGACTCAATTTGGATGGATTTTGAGCGATTTATATTTTAATGCATGAAACGAAATTTTGTTCAAAGTATAAATACTGGAAGAAGCGTTGAACCGAAAACGCTGTTGTCGAAAATAGTGGTCGGATTAATCTATTGCTTTATCAATAATTCATACAAAGTCGGACCTATTATTATCTACGTATATTACACTTAAGCTACACCATTTTTAAAATTACGTGTAAAATTTTATATTTAGTCACATTATTGTTACCTATTCATTATATGTTTCATCGTTACGTATATAATTTTGAACATCAGATGATTCCGATTTGTGGACAAGTCGTAGTCTGGAAGTCGATTATTTCTCTTTCATTTGTTAGATTTGTTTAATTGTAACACTGAGTATATGGACACAGGGACTTTGACTATATTTATCAAAAAATACAGCCTAATTCGAATATTTTAGGCCTGGAGACCGAAATCACGAAACATAACGTTATTACAAACTAATGACGAAGACCTATTTGCAATTGTACTTCGATACGTATTTTGTTCTTAATGTAGTTTAATGTTTACCTTCGCTTGGAATTAATAATGAAGGTAGTAATATTAAAGTACGAAGATATATGTACTATTGTAAACAATAATTGTTATAAGGTATAACCGAAAGCAAGAGAACTAGCACTATGTACCTAACAAATTAAAAGTTCAAATAAACAACAATTCGTGGCCTAACTACACGCGTTAGTCACAACTGACCGAAAACTGAAGGCAGATTACTCTTGAAACCAACCGGTAAAAATAACAAATTTTACAATAAGTAATAAAAAAATGTAACAGCCCGCTGAGAGCGGACAAATAATAAAATATACACCAAAATGTACAGAATATAATATCTATTAATAAAAAAATATAACATAATGGATTATAGTAAGTGGTAGCAATAAATACTATGAGATTCACAGATTTAAAATCTTAACTAACAATACAGATCATCACTCTGGCTCCATGTAAACCCTAGAGCGATTGTAACGCTTTTGTAAATTTAGTAAAATATTATTGCAATACAAGGTGTGGTTTATGGCAACAAAATAAATGCTTAAAGCACATCACCAGCCTGTCCACGCGCGAGCGTCGCGATGCGAGGCGATGTCGCGCCGCACCAAGGAACATAATAACAGAGTCCGCCTCCACAAGGCGCCGCAACCAGCCGCAAAACATAAAACTAGTGGATACGAAACGACTAACGTTGTCCGTCCGCGGACGCACTTGCATTCATGTATTCACACTATATGATACAGAATCAGTCAGGATTTGCTAGTAAGGTGGCGCCTTACGTCGGGACCTTGTTCACTTTGAGGAGGTCGCTGGAGCCTTTGTCGATAGGCATCTTCATGGGGTCGTGGTGGTGCGTGACGTGGTGGCCGTGGTGCTGGCCTTCCAACTTGGCCTGTTTCTCTTGCTGTTGCTGCTTCATCCGATCTTGCTCCTCGCGCTCTCTGCGCGCCTGCTCGTTGATCTCCTTCACAGCTCTCAGTTCCTTCTTTAACTTCATGCGCCGGTTCTGGAACCAGATCTTGATCTGCCGCTCTGTGAGGCAGAGCGCGTGCGCGATCTCTATCCTGCGCCGGCGCGTCAGGTAGTGGTTGAAGTGGAATTCCTTTTCTAGCTCTAACGTTTGGAACCTCGTGTAGGTCTGTCGGCCTCGCCGCCGCGGACAGCCGTTTGGCCCTGGAAAGAACAGAGGTTTTGATTAGTACATGCGATTTTCAGGCCCACTTCACGTTGGTTTGTAACGTCGAGGAGTCCAACACTAAAAAAAATTACGTTATCATTTTGATGACTCGTAGTTCTGGTTGCTTGCTTTAGCTTCTGCCTAGGAGTCATCAATATGTGGCCATTTTTAACTTCATATTTTAACTACGTTTATTTAGAACCTTTAAAAAATGGGGACCCGGTACGTAGGTAAGTGCTCAAAATTCTCACGCACCTGTGTTCAGTAAGGTTTAATCAGAACCTGCATTTTAATGGCACATTAATTTATTCGAAACGCAGCAATTACAAGAGCATCCCAATCGCGCTGGGAATCGCGAACGTGTGCATGGAACCATTCTGAATTTTACTTTTAATACCATCTCAGATTTTAATGGCTCATTAATAGATATTTTATTGCAGCAGTAAAGTTAATTTTAGAGTTATCGGCTACTGTGACCGACCTCAATGTAGATCAAATATTGAGTTTTATAGGCAGAGGAATAGCTAATAAATGACAAACGGAACGTTCATTCGGAACATTAAAATCGATACGTGAACCATTAAAGATGGAGGCGCGAGGTAACAAAAAGCAATCCGTGTAAAGAAAAAAGTAAGGGGTTAAGTTAAGAACAACGGTTCGGAGGACAATGGTGTCCTTTAAGAAAGGGAACGCCGTAAGTCGCCAGTGACGCGTAAAAGGGTTGCGCAACTTTCTAATGCATTGTAAGGTGTTTTTGTTGGTTCATGGAATTTTGTGAAAGTACAAACCCTAACATCGTACTGTTATGCGACACTGCCTCGCTTGCAATACTACTTCGAACGTATCTTAAACGAGACAAGACAAGTTTCTTAAGTGACGTTTTGACGTGTGACGTCTAGAAGAGCGCTAAAGTCGCTAGCTTTGAATAATTAGAAAATAAATACCTGGAATAGGTATGTGTCAGGCATAGGTTAAAAACATACTTTCTAATTAGTCCCTTAGTTAGATTACGTAAAAAAATGAGACACGTGTTTTTTGGTTTATCAAATAATTAAACATCGACAAAGGTATGGCTCATCAATCTTCCTGAGAGCTTGTGACGTCAATACCACGTAGTGACGTCACTCCAAACTTCAGAGCACTATATCCTCGTCATTTTTTATTTGTCAAATAAAAGAAAAAACACGTGTGCAATATTTTTTCGTCAACTATCTGATGGACAATTTTTTAACTATTAACCCAATTAGACTCAGTACAAACATCGTTTTTTTTTCCTTTAAAAAAAAAAAAAAAAAAAAGTAATTAATTTTAAGAGCACAATATTGTAAAACTGTTGTGTCTTACGCGGAGCGCACAGTTAAACTAAAATAAAAAAAATATATACTAAAATCATCAAGGTACGGACCACAAGTCCGTAGATAAAAAATTTGTTTATAAAAAAAAAAACAAAGTACAAACATCGTAATCCCTAAACACGTATTAACACTAAGGCGCAGCGCAGACGACAGACTTTTGTGCGATCGAGTCTGCGGCGCACAAAAAGTCTGCGAGGATCGTATGCATTGCGCGCCGAAATTTTTGCCGTGTGCGTTACTGCATATAATTCCATAGGTTCTATTTACACAGACTAAAAATTCCGTCGCGGATAGTCTGTCGTCTGCGCAGGGCCTTACATTCTCACGCAGCTATCTACATAGACAGGTAAATGCGTTCTCACAAAGGTACCCGGACTGGTTTCCGAGTCGGCCAATAAATAAGGCAAGATAAATGGCCGTCCCGTCGAGTATTAAATTAATAGCAGAGTACAGGAATGTCTGACCACGTAGGCTGGCCCTACCTGGGCAAGGAAACGAAGGCGTTTGGAGTGAATAGATTGGAGGAGTGTTATGTCGGATGTGTTTTGTTTTTCAGGAGAGCAGTAATGTTAATTGGTTATAGACATTTTTCGACGCTTGAAAGGCACAATGAAATAAGCGACATTTTTTTAGGATCGTTAGTTGTCTCACTCTGTGTTCTCAGTTAAACAATCTCATTTTAAACAACGTATTTAACTCAATTATCGTAAGAAAATGTCGCATATCGCATTTCTCATTTCTAGCGTCGTAATGTATAAGGTCATCAAATTAGACATTTGCATTTAAATATTTCCGCAACGAAAATAGATGAGATACTTGGATCATCATATTCGAACATTTCTAACCCATTTTTTCCGTGGATGTCGTAAGAGGTGACTAAGGACATAGGTTTAAATATGCTTTAGACGCCAAGCTGTCGCCTAAAGCATGCTTAAACCTGTTCCCTTAGTCGTCTTTACGACATTTACGGAAAAAATGGAGAGGTAGGTATCCCGGGACCACACAGGACAGGAATATAGAATTAATGACACTTAATTAATCGTATCTGAGTTAAAAACACTAAAATGCTTTTGTTTATGTTTAAACAACAGTAGCCCGTAGTATTTTTGCATGTTGCCAAATTTATTCAGCGTTGAAGAATTCCCGTAAATCTGAAGATAAACGTCATGCAGTTCTTTGTTCGGAATCTTAAGATTAGGCATACGATAATCGCAGGCGTCCTTGCATAACTAAACCTTAACTTTGTTTTAAAAGGCGAACTGGCTTTACATTGTATACACGCTTTAAACACCTTAAATCTCAAACTGGGGTACCTAATTAAAAAATGCACAATTACGCATAAATCATGAGGCTCGCCCGAACTCAGCTACCACATTTACATGTCCCGTAAATTACCGAAACTGCGTTTTTACTGCCGCAATAACATTTACGGGCCACGCTTACTTCAACAAAAACTTAAAAACTGTTTAAAATGTCATAAATAGAAAATGGGATAATTATATAAGTGCGGTTAGACGAGCGGAGATGGGCTAACCCGCGCGCGCGAGGGAGATAGAGAAAGCCATTCTAATTTTAAAAAGCAAAGATGGAACCCAAAACACGCCGTTAACGCGTAAAGTCGTAAGTGATGTCTGTTGACGTATGAAAGGGATCATTCAGGTTTACGCGATAGGGTCTAAATCTGAATGCGATCGGGGGTGAGTGTGGCCGTTTTTGTTGGGGTTGGCGATATGTTGCGAGGCAGGTTGGGCACCCCTCGGTTGCCATGGCGACGGGCATTAAGGCACCTCCCGTCAGCTGGCTTCCATTATTCTCTGTCGTATTGTTGTCGGGGTGGCTTGTTACAAGTACCTGCAAAAGCTTTTTTTAATGGGAACGTTTTCCCATAGCGCGATAGTGATCTGATTGAATGCAGGATACGATAATGGCTTATTTGCATTTGCACGAAATATTTCAAATCTGATAAAAATAGTCGGTATTTTATTAGGTTTTTTCTTTGTTTTTTGGGATCGTTTAAATAAAAAATGGAACCCTTGGAGGATCACTTCTTTTTTTTTCCGAGGAACATAACATTAAATTTGATACCAAATACTAAAAGTCTATGATCGCTTGAAGTTTTGAAAAATTAAACATCTAGGTATACTACCTACTTATGTCAAGGCAATTAAAAGATTTAGCTGGTTAGCATTTTTCATATATTTGCAAGGATACCTAAACCTACAGGGTACTTCCTAATGACCTATTATCATGAAATTTGATATCAAGCAATGTCATGCAACATAAGTAAAAGAAAATAAAAAAGAAAACTGAAAACTTATATTTGTAGTTAGTTTCATCAAACAGTGGAGTTGTAGATATATGGGAGACAGCGGCAATTCGTTACCCTTTAACCCTTTATACATTTTTCTTGTCTAATTATGACTTTTTTGTAGTGACAAATACTTAACCCTTCGTTCACCTCCGTCTCGCACTTGGCCAGTTGCTTTGATAATTTAGAGCCCGGACAATTATTTGTAGCCACGGGATTAAACGAAAAAGTATGTAAAAGGGTAAACACAATATATCTGTGCGAACGACACGTTAACAAGACACGTGCATTGTGGCAACACCGAGCGTGCTCTTTCGGGTCTATCCCGCTTTTACACTTCCTTTTTGCCGCCACTAAAACATGTTTAAAAGAAAACAAAATTACAAAATCGCGGGAAAATGGGTTGCCAGTACTTGGCAGGGAAATACCCGTGCAAAAGTATAGTACAAATTTTATGGCACAAAACCTACTTGATATTTAGGCTTTTTTCAAAGCGTTATATTGCGATGTAATCTGATATCAGATGTAAATAATCTCTATTAGATGCTTAATGATTTA
Source organism: Adoxophyes honmai (assembly GCA_005406045.1). NCBI lineage: Eukaryota > Metazoa > Arthropoda > Insecta > Lepidoptera > Tortricidae > Adoxophyes > Adoxophyes honmai. The sequence continues at coordinate 126,054 of BHDV01022277.1, read as the reverse complement.
ATAATTTATTAATGAACTAATAAACAACCGGTTCCGCCTGTTCTTAAAGGTAGAAAAACATTTGTTTTACACCTACAAAGTCCGATATTAGGTACGCTGAGACGGCAAAAGTATTGCCAAGTAAATAGTTACTCCGAACGCAACCGTGGCAAAACGACTTGGCTCGCTTTTATCTCGGATATAAATCTCACAGAAAGCCGCTACCTTATTTATTATTTTATTTAACTCGGCCCACCTTTTACGAACCTGTTTCTTGTTCTTTGATTAATGCATGCCCGGATCGGTATTAAGGGCCTTTCTGTATTACAAATAAATTATACTGAAGTTTTGTCCAGTAAGAGCGTTATTTATTATGGGATTAAAGTTAAAAGGGTGGTCAGGGGACATGGACGCTAGTACAATATACACAGCGGAAAATTAATTAGCTTTGAAAGGCGTCTCGACTATGCTAACGTCACAGTAATGAGAATTTAAGCCTCCTTTACACTGACGCACAAATTGTTATTCCGACGATAGATCTCCATAATTTGGCCAAATTAAGGCCTGAATTGTATTAGGTATCAATTTAAGGCATATTAAAGCGTCAAAGGGTACCATAATTCCTGTGTCGGCGAACGGTTTATGGCGCCGTAACTCGCGAATTGTCGTAAATAGTCGGCTAAACTCGGCTCTGCTCGGGACACCATCTTAAAATAGTTCGCGCTGGATGCGGATAAGCGGGAATGACAACGTCGGAAACAACGGTTGTCTTTTTACTAATTGGTAAGTGAAACAAAAATGGATCAAAGGTGCTTAGGGAGATAAAACTGTGAACAACAAAACAGGACTTAAATAAAATTAGTTAGCTATGTTTCAATATTTGTTACTTGCAATTCCTGGTAACATTTGCTTCTTTCAACGCTCAATATCATTGTTTGTATGTACCTACATATACAAAAAAATCCAATTATACTTTTCGACTTAAACAGTTACATAAAAAATATACCAATTTTTTCTTACGCTAATCCCGTACAGGTCAGGTTTAGACTTTCTAAAATGATATTTACGACTTCCTACGCACAATTAAAACCGTACGTAATCCAAACCAGATACCGCATGTCAATTGCACAATTAAAAAGATTAACACTAAAACGTTTTTCGGCACATTGGACTACCTTTGGCCAAAAAGCCAATCAAAATTCTTGAGATAAAACTTCACCTCACAGTAAACGCACAATTTCCCGAAGCTCTTTCATTTAAAATTAATGAAATTATAGTATCAAGAAGTTTATTAGTTTACGTGTTTTTAATTATGTTTATAGTAAACACGCATTATTCTATTTCATTTTAATGTCATAACGGAGTCGTGTCGTGCGGTAATTAATGTGATATTTATCTACCAGAAGGTATGTTATCGGAGAAAGTTTCTTAAAAAGATTTATAGGTTTGGGTGCAGTTTTAATGAACTTGACACAGTAAATTTTAACTGCATGGGAGATTAAAAAAGCATACATACATACATACATATTCTCACGCCCATATTCCCATGAGGGGTAGGCAGAGCACATGAATTCAAAAATCCAGTGCCACGTTTAGCAAATTCAGGGTAACCAGATAGTTAAACGTGATATTACGGTGACAGGTTGCTAGCCTATCGCCCACAATACACTAACCCTTTCCCAGAGTCGACTCTTACGACACCCACGGGAAGAAAGGGGGAGGTGCTATTCTAACCCGGCACCACACGGATTAAAAAAGCATATTATAATATTTAGTTGTGGCATGAATAAAAGTCTCACAGCGTTTCTTTTGGAAAAGTAGATATATTTTTATCTCAGTCAGTTTATGAAAAAGATCGAAAGGTCTAGGATCAATATATTGCGACATTGATTGTTTATGAGTACGATCATTGCTTCAAATATGCTCATGAAATCTTACATCATTTTCCAATTAAATATGTACGTCTTTTTACGATCTCAAGTATTTTTTCACTGCCCACTCCATTCTGGCCGCAAAACACAACTTTCATTCACGGTCCGAGTTCAAGTGTACGCTAGTGAAGCGGACGATAAAGTATAGTCTATAGGTAAGTGCAGATAGCTGGTTCAGGGCTAATATTTCACATGCTCGTTTGAGTCGGAAAGGAGTGTTTTTTTGCTCGCGAGCGTCAGCTAAATCATCACAATGTTGTTCTGTGCTCCGGTTGTAAAGGACATTGGCATTGCGCAGGGTTAGCACATGCGTCGTTATACTTTAGTTGGTAAGATTAGGTTTTAAAACTACGTTCCCCTTTTTTTGATAAGCGGGTGAAGATCGCACAAAATGGGAGCAACTTCATTCATGATAGCTGAGAAAGGAGTGTTTGATAGGTACTGAGATTTGGTCTACTGAGACAGGTTACTAAAGGCACGTCTCAATATTCAATCTATCGAATCTATAGTACGTTTAACTGCGGATCGGCAAATGTAACGAAGGATATCATCAGACTTGGTGGAGTGACGATCTTCGCAAGATAGCTGGCAAGAGCTGAATGACGGTAGCCTAGAATCCAGCTCAGTAGCGTACCATGGAAGAGGTCTTTGTCTTGGTTATGAATTTTCTGATTATTTTTTCTAGTAGGACAGGTAGGTAATAGCTTTTTTTGGTTTAGCTTATTATCACAATTCCATTTCTCCTATTTAAATCAACACACAAACTGATAGATTTAGGTTACGTAAATTTCCATTGTTTCGAAGGGCCAAAACATTGCAGAAATAGGAGTTCCGCGCAAGCGGAGCTCCGTCGACGCACTTTTTGTAGCAATCGATTAAGTATATACGATCAAGAAGAAAGTATGTCAGATTTAAACCGTCACAAAAAGTGACCGTTAGCCAACCCTAAGTCCCCTACAACATTGGTGAGTTGAAGTGAAACGATCTTTGATCCCCACCACCTGACGTCACGATTTATTCATCCCGAATGAAACTATACTCATGCGCAGGCCAGCAAAACGAGGATTTAGGGCTCTCGTTAACTCGGAGAGTGGTGAAGATGTATTATTAAGTAGGTACGCAAAGGGGTGTCAATTGAGGATAATTTTTCTATCTCTCCGTTTCTTTTGTAGAAGTCGTAAGGATATTATAGGTTTAGGTATAATTAGCGTTTATTCTTTGCGTGAAATTGAAAGTTTTGTCTATACAGCGTTCTGTATGATCTGTCTAGCTCATTTGGGAATACAGGCGTGATGTATGTATGTATTCTATCTCTCCGTTTCTAATGTGGATGTCGTACCTAACTGGTACACTGTTACAAATGAAAAAAAAACTACGTATGACCTAATGTCTGATAATTTTTACGCTTCAGTCGTTGAACAGAATTCAATGAAATAAAACCAAGGCAATAGTTAGAACATCGTTTTTATCCCGGAAAATACTTAGTTCCCGCAGGACAGCAATGAGCGGCGATAGCAACAACAGTTGAAGTCGCATTCAAGAACTAGTTTTATATACTTACGCAACATATTTTGTATTTAACCGCAATATATCAAACTTGTTACATAAATAATCCAATTACAATAAGGCTCGTTGTATAGCCTGCCCATCAGAGATATAATAAAGAGCTATGTACGAGAACAGTGGTACATTGAAGATTGTACATTTATTGGGCCATAAAACGCTATTTATTAACAGGCTTATACTTTGTGCATTATAACGGCATTTATTATTGAAATTGATGACTTTATGTGAGATAATAAGGTCAAAGGATATCGCACGCGACACATAATGTTCGATTTAATTAGCCTCAATGTTTCCTTTATTGTATATAATGGTTTTTACATAATCTTAGGTAGTTAATTTGCCTTCCGATGTCGATAGGGGATTGCAAATTGTTGAAAACGATCTTCAGTTGATTTATATTTGACTTCTAGTAAAAAAGAAAAAGGTATCGAGTATTTTTTTAATGAATTATTCGTATACTTATAGTTCTACTGGTAGAATAAGCCAGGTAAAAAAGGGAAAATCGAAAAACGTCTTTCGTGCCTAATTTGTAGCTTAATTATTCGTTTGCAGTCTATATTCCCACGTACCTACTGTTGTTTCTTTTGTTTCCTTTTTTTTTCAGGTGCTTACATACCTGTTCGTGAATTGAACAAATTTCGAAATTAAATAGGAATTTAAAAACTTCATTGATTCATTTTTTGTCCACAAATATGACAATCTAAGTTTTAAGTGTCTATACACACAAATCTTCCTATATTTGTCCTTTATGTTCATCGTTAATCCACGCTAAAATAATTAAACATAAATATACGGCCTTCCACTACTTACATAAATCTGCTTTAATCCAGTCGTAATAAGTAACGTACTCGTAACTTTGTGTAATGCCACAATAAATTCAAAAAAATCTCCTCAACAAATTAGAACAGATATGAAAATGTTGTCATATACGGAATGCAAAAGCTTTCGCGGTCGTTTGGAGTTTCGCCAAACTCTCTGCCAAATGCATGGTTTAAGGAATAAATAGGTATTTCAGGTTTTGGGAGTAAAATACAATTTAGAAATTGGTTTCAACATGCTTTGACTTACAAATAATAAAAAAATGTGAAAAACCAAGATTTGTGTTTGATTAAAGGTGACATATTTTCACTATCGATTTGAGCTATTAATAGATTTTTTGTGCGATTAAATGACAACAATTTTTTATTTATATTTATGTAAAACATCGTGTGAAATAGTTCTACTAACTGTGTCTTTGAAAGGAACTGAAATATACAAATTTATTTATTCAACAAACATCTGAAGCACGAATTTCCCGGGATCTAACTTCTAACTTTTAAATAATTATATTGAACAAAAATTATAATAATTCCTGGCACACTTTCGATAGTCTACTCAATGTGATAGATAGATATTTGTCTATATTTCCTTTACCACTCTTCAAAGTTTTATTCCTTTGGCTTAAACAGGCGACTCTACGAATGAAAACTTTGACACTAAGAAGATTTGTTTGTCAGAGGGAAATTGGAAATACCTTCACACAAAGTTGCTGTAGTTGCCGCTTTCAATGCAAGTTTGTTTGAAAAGCTTTCATTCTTTGTCTTGGGTCGCTGAAAGTTTTTGTTTATTGTAAAACTAGTTACCTTATTATCTAATACCTATCTTGACGAAACATTTTTATAATAATAAAATTTTAAACTGCATTTCACTAAACTGCAATTGGTTTGATTCAATGGCAGGTTTAGTAAAACGGTAGCGTTTTATACGCACACAGTTAATCACAAATCAAAGCCACAAAACAAGACAAATTTTGTTTCTGGCTGGTCTCTATGTAATTTTAAACATAAAATTGTTCTGAAAATCGCTATTATGTGATATAGTCATAGTTTTGTCTATGTAATGCTTGGTGTGCTCTGTCTTCTCTATTTGGAAATACAGGTGTGATAGATAACATTTATGTAGGTTACAAACGAGCCGCTTTTCAACTGTTTTGGACCCGCCAACAACCTACATTTTTCGTTGTATTTTGAAGCAAATTGCATTCTAACTGCAATGCAGTCGGCAGTTAAGAGTTCCAAAATATTAGTGTTTTTATACGTGACACAGCAAACTCGTTTCTTACCCAGCCAGCGTGAGTTCAAAAAAGTTTCCAGAGAAAGATTTATCTTACAAACCGTGTATCATTGGCAGCAGTAAATGCGTTCTCGGTAGCGGGCAAACTGGTTCCGTATGCAGGGAACATCACTCGCATACATGCAGAATGAGCAATGAACCCCAACCACAAAGCTTGACCCTTACCAAAACGCAGACCCATCAAAACGAGGTCTCTCACAACACTAGCCAGTCTGGGCGGAAAGCATGCGTGCATACCATTTCATACCACACACGCAATTACAACCTTTGTAAGTAAAGGCTTTAGATCTAATGTCGCGGTTAAAAATGACTCCTTATGATAATCTTATCGAGCCGCGATGGCATCAGAATGCGTTGCAGTATGCAGTTGCAGCGACTGCACTAGGCGCCAATTAGATACGTGCTTATGCTTAGACTTTTAAATTTAATCGCTATTCATAAATAAGGCTTGATTATTTCTAGGACTCTGATACTATAATGCAGTGATTCAAGCGGGAAATGCAACGTAAACAGCCCAATATTTAACAGGTTAAATCGCCTTACTTTTCGCTTTCGTTGCTTTTAAATGATGATTATTGCTGCAGTGTCAGACACTGAGTTTTTTACATTACATATAAGTTCCATGAAAGGTATTCAAGCAACATCCGGCGCTGTACAAGCCTGGCTAGCTTAAAAGAGCCAACAGCTAGAGAAGAAAGACCAGGGACTACCTAACTGACGAAATGAAGACAAAAGATGTGATCCGTCATGATTCTAGCATAAATTCAAGTTTAAAAACAAATGGGTGAGGTATAACAGTGACAGGTTGCTAGCCTGTCGTCTATAAGAGAACCACAGAAGAAACCAAGAGATAATGTTATTCTAACTCGACATCAAACAGGCGTAAATTAAGATAATCTGATATTATTATAATTATACCAGCACCATGATTGTGGATACAAAGTATTTTATCACAATAATGTCAAAACCTTTCTTTTTATGCGATTTCCCGTTTCTACCTAACAGTTACCGTTAAATAACCATTGCATTCAAATTAAAACCGCAGGCAAAGTTTCCAGTTCGCCCGCGGTAGACTCCCATAGATGCCAAACCGCATAGTAGGTAGCACTACAAAAGCCCGTATAGGTATAGCTACTAGCAGTCAGTGCGTCCAAACACTCCCGGAGGACGTAATTATACAAAGTCTGCACAGGATGTGCATTTGGTGCCCCAAAAGGAACGACACAACGCCCCATAGACATACTCGGAAATGAACCCTAAAAAGCTGACACAGAGCCCCTTTTTCCCCGCCCGGAAAAATTGAATTTTCAGCGAGGATTTTCCCATTTAATCCACGTCTGAAATACATACGTTAGCGACACAAATAAATAAGTGCACTCGGTCTGCCGCCCACTGCCGCCTCGAGATTAATTCACTCCTCTGATGTTTTAATCAAGCTAAATATACACTCGACTTAAAAAGAAGTAATTCTGCTCTCTGTTAGTTTCCGTGTCCAGGCACAGTGCAGGCACAGCGCTTTGATATCTCAAACGGTTCTTTGTAATTAAAAGCCGACTGATTCCGAGAACGCACTATCAGCTGTTTTTAGTCAATCGTACCGAACAATTGCCTAATGTGGCCCCAGTTTTTTCGGAGTCAATATTTATATTAAGGGCCCACGTGTTAATGCTATAACAGGATGTTTAAAACTCCAAATTACCCCGCTAAGTACGCACTTCATTTCCTATTATTATTTGTGAGTATTCGTGTTGTAGATAAGCCAAGGCGGAACGCACTCATGGCTTAGAAAGCGTTATTTTGATAATATATTAATGTGAAGTGGTCGTACATTCCCATGGCGAGAAGAGAGGCCGTTTTATTTTTGAAAATGACTCCATCAGTCACAGATAACGTTCCTGAGGCGTCACAAAAAAACTGTTATTGTACGTATCGTGTGTCACGTACCGGTTTGGAGTAACTAAATATTGTTCAGTCGAATTTAGTGGATACTCCTGTGACTTTATCGCGTGTTAGCCGCGCCGAGGGGAATAGTTAATTTATAGTTAGGTGGGAGATCACACAGGAAAAATCTTAGTGTGAGATAAAGCCCCGTGGATAAAGCCCTCGAATAAATTTGTCCTCGTATAGCGCGGCGTTCGGCCGCCTTATATCACGGTAATGCGTTGATATAAGAGATTAGTGCTTATTATTACCGAAATATAAATAACGTAATGTCACTTATTTTTAAAAATATCTATTCAATAAATCAAGTTTAATTCCCCGTGCACCGCGGCCGAAAGACGTCCCACGAAAACACGGCACTAAACCCGCCCACGTCAACTTAGAAAATGTTGCGTACATTGTTGTGGGATAATTAATTGTGAAATTATCATCTCATAACTGCCAGAGTCTGGTGTAAAAATCTTAGGAGATGCCCAATGAATCACGTTAATGTAAGATAATGCGGTTTATTCCCGAGTATCGCGGCGTAGAGTTTAAAATGCAGTATCGTAACTAACCCGACACGATAGCCACACGAGCCGGTCGCACAATAAAAGAGCTTTTAACACGGCGGGAGGCGCTACCGGGTAAAATTTACCACACGGTGCATAAATTCGCAAATATTTATTTTATTACTTAATTTTGAGCCGAGTCACTTTAGGTACCTTCCGAGAAACGTACGTTAGACTGCTTTTTGGAATATGTAGGCAATGTGCATGCGGCTTTCGGCTAAAACACACATCTAAAGTGCGAATGGGTATTTTTAACCCAGTAGCGACTATTTGTGTCATTATTTTTAACAGTCTACATTTTACATTTTTGTTGATTTAGATTATAAATATGCCTTATTTCCACTCATTGAAGAACAAATAGAACTTTTACTGCATTTAGAAAATAGTCAAGAAGAAGATAATTCTAAAATTGAAGACAATGAAAAATATAGTAAACATGAAAGTAATTCAGAGCATGAAGGAGAAGACAAACAGGCAGTAAAGACACTGATTGAAATTTATGATATTTATGTCATAAAAATATGTAAAGAGCATAACTATAGTGTGTTTGTGAAGAATGAGCCCAAAAAGTACAGTCAGATTAACATTCAATGTGCCACATTGTAAGGAAAGTGATCATACTTTGAACATTTTTTTTTTCAAAAAAATGCCAAATTAATGCATGTCATATTTATCATTATAAGTAAGAACACAAGATACTAATTCTGTATTGATCTCGTTTTTACATTTTTTTTATTTGTTTAGGGTCAAATTTTTGGTTTTTTATAAGCTATGTGCAAAATAATGCTGATTTATATGCTGTGTCTTTAAAAAAAGATAATAATTTTGTTTTAAGAGGTAACTACTTTTTTCTCAGATTATTTCGTTGAAAATATAACAAAATATAATATAAAATAATGTTTTATTGAAATACCTATAACAAACCACCACTTTTACAATAAACACATTGTGGTATTTTTTACCCAGTAGCGACCATCCGTGTTGCATTATGGGGCGCGCCTCCCGCCGTGTTAAAAACATCGGGCTATCTTAGCGGCCATTGAGTCGGTCGTGTTACGCGTTGTTTTGAAAGCGCATAGAACGATTACGATTACGTTTCCGACGAACCGTCGACTTCAAGTTACCTACGTTATATCGTCATTCGAATCTCGCGCTCGGATGTTTGGTCCGAAATGCTCGTTCATTAGCATTTTATGAGTGATACGAGCGATAATGGTGTAATAAGACGCATTGAGTGGGTCATACGACGTGATAGACGCCCGGCCTGCTGGCACACAGTGGTGCTCGCCACACTGTTATGGGCCATAGTCATTCAGATCAACGCATTCTCATTCAGTCAATGGGTCTTATTGTACATTTCAGATGTTCCGACGCTGAGAGCGCTCAGACGGCGGTTGTGTTTTGTTTTATTGGAACGGTAAGCAATATGCGAGAGTAATCGACTCAATTCGATTGCTATTTTAGTCGAATGATTTCACTTTGTATTGACACAACCTGTTCCAGATATTTAGGTTGTGACCGCTGTAAATAACTAATTGTGTTGCAAGAAGGTTCATAACTTTGGCGAATGTTTCAATCGAGTGACTTTTAAATGACTCTTTATGAGGATTTGCTCATCAATTCGAACTTAATTTAAATTATAACAAAAACATCTGAACTGCAGAAACACGTGGCAACGTTATTGCTTCATCGTCGTTTCAGAAACATAAATGAAACATTCAAATAACTTTATGGCTCATTATTTCGTTAACATTGCCTTGTCATCTGTACAAAAAACAAAGTCCGTTGTCTCTGCATTCAGGGAGATGTGAATTTGGTAAGCTCTTACTGTACGGGATGTAAAATTTGGGACTTCTAAAGACTCCCATTGCTGAGCAAAGGCGTGTCCGTCAGATTCCCAACTTTGAATGTTCTCAATACTTACCCCCTAGTTGCTTCTGATTGCCTAGTCATCTTCATCTCAGTCTACCATAACCCTGACAATTTTGCGGCGCCCATTGGTCGGAGTGTCCTTCTTTCTCAACTAACTTCTACCTACTCCTAATATTGTGTCTACTTGTCCAGCCTTTTCTAAAGCTCGTTGTGTCTCGCACGTGTTAGTATTAATGAAATCAGTTTTTCGCTGTCGATTCAAACTCTTTGTTTTATAGACCACTGTGCCATACCGAATGGTAATCCGTTCAAAGGCAGGTGTGCCATTTCTGTCCCATCTGCTGCTGTCCAGCCGTCCACATCGAGTCCACGACTAGGCTCACCCCCATTCCTAACATAAACTCAATCAAGCAGGGGCGGAAGATCGTAAACTTTTTTTAGAGCGTCTCTCAACAAAACGCGAATCGTAAAAGTAATTGGAGCCCATTCATATTAATAGACGTTTACGAGGTCTTCTCCATAAAACAGAGATTGTCATCGCTCTTACGCAAGCTATGTCTGTACGAATTAATGCCTTTTGAATTTGTTGAATAGTTTTTATTGGTTGTAAATCATAGCTGTTGGATTAGAACGGCGCGCAATTAGAATTTGTGAATTGGCGCTGGCTGGTTTGGAAGGGGATTGTGTCGGAACACCTACAATGATCGTCTGATGACTTACTTATAAACATTTTTTGTAACAGTATCGTAGAATCTTCCAGTACTGTTCCGTCATTACATCGTAGTCGTTGAAGCTCGTTGAAGTCGTCAAAGTTTAACGACCTCTCATACCCCGATCGGTCCAGAAGAGCAAGCATACTTAACACGGCATAAGAGCCGAGACGATATTGATTGCAGAGTGCAGACTTATCTCTCGCGGCCACATCTGCCTCGTATCGATCCGAAGAATTATTTTTCATCGTTCCTGAAATGATATCGCGATAATACTGGGTACGTTGTAATATCGGACCGTTTTCCCGATCGCGGATAAATAGAAAGGAGTCCACATCTGTCGCTCCTCCCCGGGGAATCACGCAATTTTCTTACCCTCACTTTAATTCGATCCCCGGAAGGCCGGAGCCATCCCCGGAATATTTATTATTATATCTTTATTAACGCCCCCGTAACGTCCCGTTTATTGCGAATTAGATTTGTGTTTCAGTGATAGTTTTTTACAAACAACGCGAAAACCGCTCACACCCGCCTCGTAGCAACCGGAACATGTGAACACGGGTTTTAGAAAAGTCGTAAAAACATTTATAATTTCGGTTTTTGCATGCTAAAGGCGTCGGTACAATCAACACAGGCGGTTTTATAGGCATTTTATATCGCAGATTACCATTAAAAATCATAAAATAAAAATGCAAGCCGTAAAACACTTCTCTGAATTAATTTCACCTTAATTTTCTATTAAGCGAAATAAAAAACCAGAGTAGCATTCGATTAAAAAATCGTAAAAACCATAGGTAAGTATCGCTAATTTACGACTCGACTAAAGCCTGGCAGTCCCCGTGTGGTCAGAAGTACCACGTCATGCCGATTGTGAAATCGTTCCAAGAAGTATGGCCATCCATGACAGCAAACTATAATTTCAGCTATTTTACTGCACGGCAAGCAAATTAATCATAGTGACTAACACAAATCTTGGGCATCTCAATGCAATGTACTACGTGTTGTTTACGCTCGATTCTTAGTATCTGCGATAGCTAAAGATAGGTACAACACGAGTTTAAATAGATAATCCAATTAAACCGTGAACCTGAGTGTGTCCAATATTTTACTCCAACCCTCTCGCTTGTTTATATCAGCTATATTTTAACTCCCAAAGCAATATCGTAACGTAATTTAAAACGAATTAGTCTCCCCTACTGCGCTCCAAATTTGAATACCGCATAGGTTGCTCGCGCCCTTTTTCGAAGGTACCTAGTACCTTTTTAAAAAAACAAAGGGCGAACGCGGTATTTTATAATTTCGCCCCGCCCCTGTTGTAGCTGTTTGCGTAAATGTATTTCGGAATAGACTCCCTAATGTACGAGAATGTCTAGAGAGCTTAAGTGAGAAAATATTTCGCTTCAAAATGAATGCTTTTATCTCTGGTAATATCGGCATTTTGTCTGATAGTGCTTTAGGAATGGGAATTTCGGCGCAAAACACAGTTTACATATTATTTTAAGTTCGTTTATTTAGACTTAACGTGAGTGAAGCGATGATTTGTAAATTTAGTAAATACACGAAACTTGATGTGTGATGTAAATGTTATTTTCTTTATGTTTGAAGGTTTTGAACATGGAATCGTATGACTCATAATAAAATAATAGGGATAACACAAATCTAAAATCAAATCCGCAGTCCTTCATCTAGAACAGCTTTGGTAGCAACAACCACTATTCCTCAATGAAGAACTTACGGACTAGCTCTAAACATGTCGAACTAAACTCGACCTAAGACTAGCGTTATCCGCATTTCTTCTTCTTCAAAGAGTTGTACGTGTGATGTTCATTAGTAGAACATGAGCTTGAACATCCCTGTGGCTTGACCACGTGGGGTTAAGCAATTTACTAATAAATCCCTCTCTGGTCAACAAAATGGCCGATGCATCGGACAGGGCGTGGTCGTGGGGTGAAATGCAAATTTGCCGCCATGCGGCGCAGGCGACGGCCTCCTACCGCGCTCATTAGATCCTCTATTGTTATTAATTTAACTATTTATGCCTTGAAGCATAAGTGTAGTTAATTGGAAGTTAATGCGGGCAGCAGATTGATGTAACGGATGCCTTTTAAAGCCATTGTTAGGAGATTTAGTGGTTTAAAAGTGGCAATTGGTTTTGAATGCTGTCGGTTTGAATTTATCTTTTGTGTGGCTGGTTCTGGGTAGATATAAGCGGGCTGGTATCGACTAAATTTGAGATTCAGTTAAAAGTGTCTATCACTTGCCCAACATTGTAGTACATACTTGGGGACAACAAGAATACTTCGTCAAAGTTGCCATTCTTGTACTCTGCCTACCTCATTTGGAAATTTAATAAGGGCTTGATGTCAATGTTTGTTGAAGCAAAAAGTAAAAGTTGTCGCCTACGGCTGGTACATTTTTGGACAATAATGCTTGTACTTGGCTACACACTCAATAAAATTGCATAAAAATGGTTTGTATACACACACATACACTACATTACCCCTGTGTTCCCAAATGAAGAAGACAGTGTAAACAAAACGTTACATAGTCAAAATTTACACGTATTGTAGCCACTTTTTACATAATTCTAGTTCTTAGCATTGATGAACATATTACATTATTTGATATTATAGCGATAGGTTGCTGGCCTATCCTCTAATGCATACTAACATTTCCTTAGTCGCCCCTTACGACATCCACGAGAGAACAGAGGTGTTATTCTAACCCACCACCACACGGGCAATCATTTGAATCATTGTTAAAAGTTACCACAAAGCCGTCAAACACCATAACACAAACAGGTCATCAAACTCCCCATCTTACCCTAACATTTAGTTTTAACGTCACCTGAACTTCACATGTCCCACGAGCTCTGAAAACTCTTCAAGTCTCCTGTCGCTTCAGACTTCATAATCGTTGGTTTAGAGCGTTTTAATTACAAAAGCCCTATTCTGGGGGTGTAATGTGCCCTTAAGCGGCAAATGGCGTAGGTCTGCTAAACTATTGCGACACGGCCGTAGTTTAGAGACATTGTTGTGTTTACAGCGCAGTTTATTAGGGGTATATCTCGTAAAAGGCTGTTTTGATAATTGATTATGTTAAACGTTGGTTAGTTACGCGTTACGTGAGAGATAAATGAATTTATGACTGATGCTGGTATTGTGTCACTGAAACTAAGGACACATGAAGAAGTTATCAATGCAAAACAGTTAAATACATCTCATTTTGAACGTAATAGAAGTCTTCTAAAGTCTAGTCTTCGGAATAATTATAGGTTAACTGGGAAAATCTCAAGATTTTGTTAATGCGTTTTTTGTCACACCTATCACCATTTCTTTTCATGAAAATAATAATAATCTAGCCGAAATAACTCCCACTGCTGGGCACATGCTTCAATTCACTATTAGACGGCTTGGGATAATAGTTCCCAAGCAGGTCTATTTTTAAAGCTGTTAAGGAACTTCCCACACAAAATTGAACTACTTCATCAAGTTACTCATGCTAAATATCAAATTCGATTTCGCACATGAATTCCGAAAAATTCCGAGGTGTGTGGAAAATGTTAACACAACAGAAAAAAATAATAGAAATCCTCATGATTCTGAATAGAAATAACTAAAGTTGCATTAAACATTACAAAATATATTTTAGCCGCCAGCACGGAAACACGCACAAAGTCGCTTCGTGCGTACCTATTGAAGATTAGAGATCGTATAGCTTTAGTTTCTAGATATTGTTTATGGTTCTATTGTAAAAAGAAATAAATTGGATGTGTCAGCAACTGGTGTCAAATTCTCTGGCTCTCGATCGTTCCCAATTTCCAACATTTTTATGCTCGCGCGCATTGTTGTTAGACGTACAGTACGTCAAGTGTGTTCAATTCGATGGTGCAGTCGTTAACGAATTCGTTTGCGAGTTGTCGTGGAATGTATGGAGACTTGTCGACCGTGGCAGTTGTGCAAACGTTCCGCTGGCGGCGCTGTCTCGCTTTCCATACAATTTTGCGATAACTCGCAAACGAATTCGTTAACGACAGCACCATCGAAATGAACACACTAGACGTACAGGACGCCTTACCAAAAAATATAACTTTTTTTTGCTACCTATGATGGGTAAATTGTAGATAAAGCTTCATGTAACTGATTACTTAGATGGTACATAAGCGATATCATCCTGTGCCAGCAATAAAGCCTTAATTAAATTCCGAATTTCCATAGCCTCAAGCAATTAATTCACGCACTAATGAAAAACTTAATAGTTCGCATTCCATACATCTGGTCTCATACAAATTACATTAATCCAGGGGCAGACGTTTCTGAACGCAATTAAGGGCTCTTATAAGTGAGGAATGCGTTTAATAATCTTTCCCCCCGTTTTGGGGGGAAATGGTTTAAATCGCGTGTTGTACGCACCGCGGCGCCACTGTGCAAGCCTTCGTTACGACCAATTATAATTAAAAATTAATCCAACTCGGGGAATAAAAGCGTTGCATGTTACGTGGTAAATTTTTAAACGCTTAATCAAAGTAGTGAATGAAGTTAGAGCCGGTTTCGACCTGTCAGATATTTTGATGGCCGTAGTTTCGTTGCGACTAGTTGCTGTTATGTAAATTCTTAATTCGAGGCTTGTTCCTACGTTCCGCTATTTTTACAACCTTTTCCTTTGTTTAGTAATTTAAATGCGACACTTGTAAAGGGAAACTTTTTAATCATTAACTCTGTTTACTTAATTGTTAAGGATACGCACCGTTACGTACGTGACTCTAACTTATTCCGCGTATTAGCTTCGTTAGTTCCAACTTGATTAGTAACGGAGCTTCTAATTTTGTTGTAAAGATTGTTGGCCTAGTATTGAAGTCACACAATGAGTAACGGTCTCACACGAGAACATGTCAAGATAATTCCGGCTCTTTATAAAACGTTTGTAGCATAACTCTTACCTTTCGTTACATATAAAACCGAGGAAAAAGTAAGTCGAAGTCATGTAGGTAACCCATTATGAAAAGCAACTTTGATATTTTTGCCCCATTTGATGGAGGTTACCCCGCTTAAGATATTTTTAAATCAAAAAACAAACCAATTTTTTTATGTATTTCAAGTTTCAAGTCAAATGCTAAGTATTTCCTGAGTTGAGAAGAATAGTTGAACAGATGGACTTAAACGCCAGACGGGCCAATTTCGTCCAAAACCCTAAAAAGCACCTAAAAGTAACAAGAACATCCACTCGAAACAAGTTCGCAAAAACACCCAGAGTCTTCCTAAAACAAAATCTACATATCAAAATAACGCTCACGTACAAACCACCATAAATTACTTCGCATTACCCACACCTAGGCATTCCGTTATGCTAATGCCCTCCACCCTCACCGTCGAAAAGATAGGATTGCAAATTTGCGGCCAACAATTTATGATGGCCATCTTTCCCCGGGGAACGCGGGGTAAATAGGCCTATCGGCGTTTGGGAGAGCTAGCGGACCTCGTTGCCCGGCAAAATGACCCTAAACATTTTATTTGGTAGCATTGCTATTCCCGTAACGCTGCCGACTAATCTTGGGCCACCGTTTTAGGGGGTGTTTCGCGCCTATTCTGTGTATAAATACAACCGGATTACATGTGTTCGCGCGGGGATTCTGACGTGTGAATATCGCTCTGTTGTCATTACGTTAAGTAAAATAATACATTTCGCTGTATTAACATCAGCACTTTAGTTTAATTTGTATTCTTCGTGGCTCTTTGCGTTTCTAATAATTGGTTTTGCTTTCAAGATAGATTCGCAAGAAAGATCCCAAGATTATTCAAGAATCAAATAAAAGATCTGTGTTGCAACATTTTTCCCTGCAAGTTGCTGGGGTAATATTGCCAGTGAAAAACCTCTACTGGTATTAACTTAAAGGACAAATTAAATGGAGCCTCGAATGAGAATTAATACTTTATTTATCAAGGAAACAAAGGCTTTTTGACGTAAAAGAGTTGCGCACGAACAAGATAATTGTAAAGCAATCAACGATTAGGTACTTGGCGCAATTACAGCCAACAGTCTGTAATTGTTAATTTATTGTTTGTTCTTGTTAGTCGCATGCAGTGAGGACGTAAAAAATAGAAATACACAGTGAAATCGTTTTACTCGGTTTTTATACTACTATAATGACTGAAACTGAAAATGTTTTGAGAAGTGACTGGATTTTAAAAGACGCCCTGTGTAGTTATCGACTATTGAATTTGTATAAATTTCTCAAAAATAAGACTTTTTTTTCATCGACTTTTCACTTCAGTACCTCTACAAAATTTTCAGGGGATACATTGATACGTCACATTTAAGAGACGGAAAACTAAATCAACTCGCAACTGTTTTTGCCGCATACCGAAGAACTTGCAGCTAATAAGTAAACCTGAGTTCATTGCCCTCTCCAAGTTCACAGGCTAGTTACGAAAACGTGTTACTAACAAATAGATAAAGCGATAAAATAATATCACCCTCAAAATCGGACCCCTGAAGTAGACAAAAATGACCAGGATAAATTGGAACGGCAGTGGCAGTCGATAAAACATTCTGTTTATTGGGTGTCGCATTTACATTCGTGGGTGTGAGTGAGACAGTGAACACATGAATGGAGTAACAATATGTTTCGACAGCCGTTCTTATTCGTTGTTCAACTCATGTCATCTACATGTCTGCGTACTTTTATGAAAGTTATTCGTTAGGATACATGCAAAACTTTTGGTATTACTTCAATGAATTGTTTTGCAAATGTAGACGGAAGATATATTTTTTTTTTGTTTCTTCGGTTAATTCAATAGCTGTTTCAGGTTTTCGATTTAACACGGCGGGAGGCGCTACCGGGTAAAATTTACCACACGGTGCATAAATTCGCAAATATTTATTTTATTACTTAATTTTGAGCCGAGTCACTTTAGGTACCTTCCGAGAAACGTACGTTAGACTGCTTTTTGGAATATGTAGGCAATGTGCATGCGGCTTTCGGCTAAAACACACATCTAAAGTGCTAATGGGTATTTTTAACCCAGTAGCGACTATTTGTGTCATTATTTTTAACAGTCTACATTTTACATTTTTGTTGATTTAGATTATAAATATGCCTTATTTCCACTCATTGAAGAACAAATAGAACTTTACTGCATTTAGAAAATAGTCAAGAAGAAGATAATTCTAAAATTGAAGACAATGAAAAATATAGTGAACATGAAAGTAATTCAGAGCATGAAGGAGAAGACAAACAGACAGTAAAGACACTGATTGAAATTTATGATATTTATGTCATAAAAATATGTAAAGAGCATAACTATAGTGTGTTTGTGAAGAATGAGCCCAAAAAGTACAGTCAGATTAACATTCAATGTGCCACATTGTAAGGAAAGTGATCATACTTTGAACATTTTTTTTTTTCAAAAAAATGCCAAATTAATGCATGTCATATTTATCATTATAAGTAAGAACACAAGATACTAATTCTGTATTGATCTCGTTTTTACATTTTTTTTATTTGTTTAGGGTCAAATTTTTGGTTTTTTATAAGCTATGTGCAAAATAATGCTGATTTATATGCTGTGTCTTTAAAAAAAGATAATAATTTTGTTTTAAGAGGTAACTACTTTTTTCTCAGATTATTTCGTTGAAAATATAACAAAATATAATATAAAAATAATGTTTTATTGAAATACCTATAACAAACCACCACTTTTACAATAAACACACTGTGGTATTTTTTACCCAGTAGCGACCATCCGTGTTGCATTATGGGGCGCGCCTCCCGCCGTGTTAAGTTACTTAAGGTTAAGAACCATTGCTTTGGTCTGATAAAAAGTTAAATATTTGAATTTTTTCCTAACTCCAGTCCAAATTTACTTATTCGCATTACGAGTGTAAAATTTCCATTTAGACATCTACTACACTAAATCCTTTATTTCTCTGTTTACGTGTTGCGTCCGCTCCAAAAAAATTCACACATACCTACTACCTAATAATGATTGTAAAATGACAAAAACTGAGCATTATACCTAAATTGTAAATACCTATAGAATTGTAATAGAATAAGCACGCAAGTGGATCAAAAACTACAGAAGCAAGTCGCGGAATTACAAACCGCACAAAAGCAAAAGCTGAGCTTCAAAATAAAATAATTTCGCCCGATTTTCATAATCGATCGGATCTTCACACGTACCCTTGAGACCCTCCCGCATTTGTAATCCGTTGTTTAGGATACAGTACAGATACCAAACAAAATATTCTGATCTCGTACCGATGTAACGCCCTACCAAGCCGACCCCCCACTTATACCCCTGTTATTGGCACTTCTTCAATGTCAGACGCACCCGCTGTCCCCGGTTGCCCCTGCCTGTCCCGACTTGCCCCTTCCCCCTCGGATTCCGACATACATTACGCCACACCGCTCGAATGCTAAGGGCTACAATGGGCTACATAAAATTATATCAATTGCATGAATTTTACGGCTGAATTACAATTCGAGATTTGGCACCTCGTTTGTTGTCTGGCTCAAGGGCTTAGCTCTGAAATTTGATTAAAAACCAATTGCAAACATTTGTACTGGTATAATTGTCCCGGCTATGTAACAGCCAGCGATGCCTAGTGTTTGCCGCTCTAGTCGTGTAATGCACTGTTTTCCATTGTAACAATGACGTTGTTTATTTTAACGGGCGCTGTCGTTAAAACTCGAGTTAATAATCGTTTGTTTTTATGAATACAGCCGTATTAGGTATATGGTTTTAATTAAGTAAATACGTTGGAGGGCGCGCATGCGTAGGCCGGTTCCATTGATAAATAAAGTAAACCACTTTATCGATTATCAAGCTTCTCTTTACTGTTCAGATGTTAGCACCGCCTTCAATGTTTATTGAGTCATGACATTAACAATTGTTTATCTAAAGCTCTTGTATCAAAAGATTCGCGCACAGGAAATTAAAAATAAACATTTTTTAATAGACTCGAACGCCAAAGGAAATGAATCGTTTGCAACTGCGCAGTTTAAAAAGCTATAATTAATTTGATGTTGGTTAGTTTTGATAATATTATTTTTTGATGTTTAATCCCCAAAACCGGATCGAGTTGAAACTACGTGGGTGGTTGGTAACCGCATTATAATTAAAGAATACCTGGCAACATTTCTCGCGTTTCATTTTCATATAACTATTACGACATGCGCAGATTACATTCATAACTCAAGGCGGTTATTACGAAGCTCCGCGAATGTCATCACAGTATCAAGTAGATAAAGTCATTAAAATGTACGCGGAGTCAGTAGTACCTTATTCCACGGCCGACGTAAAAGGGCGTATCTGCATAAGAAGTCCAAAGCAGTTACGACTTATTACGTTTGGCGTAGGCGGTGAGTGAAAAAGCGGCATTCTCAAAAGGCATCAAAATTCTCAAGCGCAATTAAGCTGGTCTAAAATAAAATCGCAATTTAATTCCCTAGTAGTGGTAATTAAATTACTGAAATGTCGACTTAATTGGTCGGCGAACTTTTTCTCTTTGTAGAGGGCACGGATTTCCAAGTCGCACGACTTTTTCGCGCACAATAGTTTTTATTTATCGGGAACAATTAGAACGGCGTGTATAATAAACCCATTATGTTTACTGAGACATGTATGCTTAGTACGAAGCGCGTGTTTTAACTGTATGTTGTTCCATATGTTATTTCGTGCTGAGTTTAACTAACTATTATTGTGAATGTCTGTTTAATTAACCTGTCGGCTTTCCTTTTATAGGGGAAAACGGGAAAACGTCGTATGTGTCGAATTAATGTTGAAAATAAAAATAAGAGATACAAACTCTATAAAAACCTAATGAAAGAAGAAACAAACAAATGGACCATTAACACCAATATAAACTTAGATTTGAACTTAGATATACTCAATATTGACTAATACGGTTCTTGCCTACAGTTTCTAGAACTAAATCATCTAAAATAAAATAAAGTACAGTAATTATTTCAAGGAAAAAAGGAAACCTGTACAGCCACGTGAAGTAATTCAATGTTTTGTGTGAAGTTCCCAAACCACACTGGGCTTTTGTGAGAAATACAGTCCAAACCATCTCATACTGAGTGGAGGCCTGTGCTCAGCGTATTGTTTATTTATTTTTGTTTATTTTGGACACACCACACCGATATCTATATACATATCCCTGACCTTTAAGAATCATCTACAGCCTCTATACAGCCCAAACGACTTAAGAGGGCGCACACATTTTTTACGAACGTAATTATAAGATCAGGCTGGGAAGAGAAATTCAGGGGCAGGGCAGGGGTAAGAGGCACCACAGACCATAACTCGTCGAGTTATGAGTGATTATGGTCTGTAGAGCCCTCTTATCCCTGCGTTTCTCTTCCCCCACCTGACCTTAGTGGTTTTGGACCAATGTTTAAAAAATCGTGAAAAATAAATTAACTCATATTTAGCCATGAAAAAAATATGGTTAGACTAAACATATTCTGTAAATTCACAATAAAATTGTTTCATTTGTAATTACAATAAAATCAATGAGAAAAAAAATAAAGTAATAGTTCAACTTTGAAATTATGTACAATGATATTTGAATAATAAAAACCAATAATTTGATGCATGTCTCTCCGTTAATCCCCAGTAGACTATATTGTCTATCAGATAATAACTAGTTTATATCGTTTATGGTAAATTTTAATGGAAAATTTTCAAGTGAAAGACAGCTCTGACGCGTATTTTTGTGAAAACCCTTCAACAAATTGGCTAAGTAAAAGAAATCTGTGTTGCTAATAAAATATTTCTTTCCGTTAATCCCTAGAAAAAGAGTTGATTTATATGTTACAGTAGTTTTTCTTTAAAAACTTAAGGATTTATAGCTTTCTACAGCATTTGAAAATCATCAAAATCACCGAATTTTGTGTGCACCCTCTTAAAGCAACATAGTAGCTCGTTATAACACTTTTATGCCAACAGCAGGGCTAGTACGTGCTGATAGAAATCGCACACCTTGTACACGCCAAAGTGACAAGTGACAAATAAAGAATTGTGACTGAGATTAAATCTCATGCTAGTACGCTGCGGTTGGGTTTGCTTAATATAATATATTTAGCTGTTGTTTTTCGCTGTTAAATGTCATGATTTATATGGAAAACTTGTGAAGAACTTTAGCGACTTGCATGATAGTTTGGTTCATTGTTCTTGTGTTTCAGAAAGAGAAAGGACAATTGAACACATTTATAATTTAAATTATTATTACAATTAATTAAATTTTCAAATCAAACCTTTTCTGTAAATGAAGTTGAGGTACTGAACTGTAAATCCGAAACAAAACGCTAATCCTTCATATTGTGCGTGTGATGCGTGTCTTGCTTATCTGAACATTGTAAGAACATATAATTGTTTTAGTTATAATATTTAGAACAATTATTTGAAATTCTCTATTTGAGTCTGTATTTCCTGATAAACAACACATGGCAGTTTTCAAATCTAGCCCGAATGGATACTCTCATTCACTAGAAGTTACGCAAGAAATTAGAATAAATTCTTACTAACAAACGTGATCGTGTCACTTGCAACCCAAGAATTAAGTTAATAAAATAAACATCATCTCTCGATTCTAAACAATTTTACATTCACTTAATTTCACTACGCGTCTAAGGAGCCATTGGCGCTATATCACCGCTATCTAGGCGTTAAACAGCTTGCAACATTGTATGACCACACCCGCATCAGTCCCATAGCCCTTACATCCTTGTTGTATATCAAGATTTGTATCTGAGGTCGGCTTCGCGATTGTTATCAGAATGATTACCACGGGTTTACAGTGACCGTATTCGCTGGCGAAGGAGTTAAAGTTGTTGGAGAATTTTATACAGCTAGTAGTAGCTTGTGGAAGTAAACATCGGTGGCGTCCAATGGTAATTACATGACTAGCGTTTTGTATATACATACATCAAGCCCTTGTTCCCAAACGGAGAAGACAGAGCGGACGTTACAAAATGAAGACCATGACTCTTTCACGTTTCATAGCCACTTTTAGAATATCTATAGGTTGAAACACATATAATAGTGACAGGTTGCTAGTCAGTCGCGTAAGGCATAATCATTAGCTTATATACGTCCCACTGCAGGGCACAGGCCTCCTCTCAGTATGAGAGGGCTTGGGCTATAGTTCCCACGCGGGCCCAGTGCGGATTGGGAACTTCACACACAACGTTAAATTACTTTGTCGCTGTGTGTAGGTTTCCTCACGATGTTTTCCTTCACCGAATAGCTCGTGATAAATATCAAATTCGATATCACACATAAATTCCGAAAACTTCAGAGGTGCCAGCCCGGGGTTTGAACCCACGACCCTCTGCTAGAGAGGCCTCAGGTCGAACCGCTGGGCTACCACGGCTAAGGCATACCTGAACCTATTTCCCCAATAGCCTCTTATAACATCCACGGAAGAAATGAAGGGACACGGACAAATAAGTAAAATAATACAAATTAGGTTAGGTTACGTACCTACAATATTCTTTAGTACTTAATATGATATCCATTTTTAAAAACACATTTAAACATTAAACATACATTTTGATCTTAATGGAAGTATTGATAAGTATTTAATATTGCTTTAGTTACTTACTAAGACGTTCAAAGCTTTATAAAGTTTATACTGAATACTTAATGATATGTTAGAATTAAGGTCATTGCTTATTCGTACTCTTGTTATGAACATTAACTTAAGTACTTTAGCGGTAGACTGTATGTTATTCAAATATAGAAGTTTATTGGTGCCAAAAACTACCTATTTTTTTTAAATAGATTGAACTGGTATTTTGGAAAAAACGAAAAACAAAAAAGGTGAGATTTTACATTTTTCTTATCTACCTACTGTTTTTAATATTAAATATCAAAATATATTTTAGAAACATATAATTTATGTTCAGTCAATTTCAATGGCCATATTTCTAGGATTGACGGTCATGATAAAACGTCTATAAGCAGGTTTAATTATTAAAATGAACATTAATTTGCTATTACTGTGATATTAATATCCATTGAGAGATTAGATTTTATAACTAAATTCAGATATCAATCTTCGTGAGGTTCTGACTAGTTCTTTTATAGCGTAAAATATTAATTTATGATTTATAGAAAGTATGGAACATTTATAATTATAATACATAGCCTGTCATGTCAGCGGCTCGATTATACGGACTCTAAAATTTCCTGCATAATAAATGTTAGTAAATACATAATAATATGACAACCTTGGACACATTCTCTCGTCGTAGGAATACGTAACCTCGAGATTCTAGTTTTATTAATATTTTGTCGCGATTATGAATCAAAACTATGTGTCAACAATGTCGGTCGTTTTTGAAATAGAATGTCAGTTTATTTTATAAGAAACAAACAGTGCCCTAAACATCATTCATAACTTTCCCATTGAGTTAGATATTTTTATGCATTGAACGCAAAATATAAATTTGAGTTGCAGTTGCTATTCGTATTTACATCACTATTACCATTAGACTGTGCTCGTCCACTGTTGGAAATAAGATCCTGTCCAGAAAGGGCGAATTCACCGCGAATTTGGACACGTTTTACTATTCATTGCTGCATTTGTCACGCTAAATAATACTACGACGCTTCGTGAAGAAGCAATGTACTCTAATATGCAGCCAATTCACGCTTCTGCTTTTCTTGCTTCTGGACCAATACTAAGGCTCTCCCATGGCACTCCAATGAGCTCAATCCTTGGTCACTCTCGACCAGCTCTTGCCAGCAGCCTTGCAAAGATCATCAATTCACCGAGTCTTCATCCTACGTCAACGTTTATGAAATTGTTTCAAGTTAAGTTTGCTTTTAGAAAATTATTGTGTTTCTAAACTATTTCAAGTCGTTAAAAATGAGATTAAAATGTGAGTAGTTGTCAGCCGTTGTCAGTTGCGTCAAGCCGTGCGGAAAGAGCAGTGGCGCGCAGTGTGCTTAATTCGCAGCCACTGTGGCGCATTGCTCCCAATGATGGATCATGAATTGGCCCGAAACATACAGAGCTAATCTCGATAAAAGTCGTAGCCATTTCATTTTTACTATTTCAAATTGTTTTTTTTTTTTCAATTATGTCGATTTTCAACAATTTTGAATTTGCAACCAATTAACTATCCGTATTTTGACAAGAAACCCTGAGTGAGCTCTCATCTTAACCTTAGACGTGAAATTCGCATCTTTTCGTAGCTTAACTTGGCCAGTAAACAAGCAAACGCTAAGCTAGTTAAGTAGCTGGAAAACTCCTAACATTAAATCATCTCGCGTCTCGGTTTCCTTGTACGTGTGTAACTGCGCAACTCTGGTCAGCGAGCCAATTTGTTTTTATTGAGACTACCCTCCAGTTATGCAAACTGGTAGGAAACGCTGAGCCCGTTGTAAACAAACTTAAACGCGACCGCGGTACCCTGGCCTCCCAAACAGGGCTGGTAACGTAACTTTTGTATGCCTGGGAGGCAAGAGGCGGGTCTGCTTACGCTGGCTTAGGTGCCCAGGTCCACCTTTAATCTCGGCGAGAATGTTTTCACAAGCGTCTGATGTTTGGCCCCGAGACCGCGCGCCGACGTGTGTATACATTACTCAACGTTAATAGAGAAATAAATTGCACGCATTACATTTATCCCTTTAAAGAGCAATCAGCACCTATAGGATTACGGAATTGTTATCGGGAGGGTGCAGCGTTTGATATGCCCAGGCTTGTTGATTTGCCTGGTTGTCAGATCAAACTAGTGTACCTAGTTTAGGAGTGTTTACTACTCTCGGAGCTTAGAGAGTTTACACAACTACTAGAGTCGTAAGTCGTAACCTACATCTGTGGTACGTTCGATGTTGTATTACTTTGCTCTGGCGAGGGCACCTTTTGCTGGAGTTAATCCAGTTTCATTGTGGAACTGGTGCGTAGAGGATGCTGGCAACTTTTATTCTTTTTTTTATTTGACCATGCTTTTTGGGAAATTGTTGAAGGAATAAAGTACTTGTGATAAGGGAAAGAGCTGGGTTGAAAGTAGATATAATGATTAGGATAAAAAAAAAGTATGCTAAGTTGGTTAGTCATAGAGAGAGGATGGATGAAAGAAAATTTGTGCCGGGAATGTGGATAGGTGCATTGGGAGGGGAAGACCTAGACGGACGTTCCGTGACCAAATCGCAGACGTTTTAGAAACTGGTCAAGTCAAGAGGTCCCGAAACCGACGAGCATGTATGAAGAGATTAATTGATGTGGATGATGTAAAAGAGGTATGTCAGGATCGTAGCAAGAGGAACAAAGTAGACTCTGCCTACCCCTGTGGGAAAAAGGCGTGACGTTTTGTATGTACCTAAGTATCTAAAAAAAGTCCATTAAGGTTTTTTGTTTTAAAACTACATCAATTTAGACAGTATAGTCGAAGAAATGAAATGAGCAAGATAAAATATTTCAATCAGTGAAATTCTTGTAAGCTAGCAGTTCGTATTACGCAGCATAAATTGTATAGAACTGGCAGACAACGCAAACATCAAAAGTAACGTATAGCACTTAGAGCAGAACTAAACTAGGTACTTATGCTAAGCTTCAAAAGTTCGTCGGACTTTCCCGAGAATCCCATAGTTTTCAGACATAACGTGGGATGATGGTCTCTCTCTTACTCTATGCGCGTCTTACTGGTTAGAGAGAGAAAGGTATTTGTTTAGTGTTCCTACGAAGGCGCGTCAAATGGCATGGTCATACCAAAATTAAAACTACTTTTATGTTTTTCTTTAAATGTGATTGTTTGGTGGTAATTGACATGTGAGTAATCAATAACCATGTACGAGCACGATGCGTTGTTCTATCATATTTGTTGTATTTTTCTTTTTCTGATGAATTGATAATGCCTAGTTGTTTGGTATTAGAGCTTAGCTAGATTTTAAAAGACTACATACAAAAAAATGTGGTGGTAATATTCGCTAGTTTCATTTAAAACGCGACCTTTTGGGATGTTTTTCTATCCATAGGCAGACGAGGCTTTCTCACGTTTCTAATTAGGCAGTGAGACCTAGGTACCTAATTACAATTAAAACGAGCTACCGCAAGTTTTATGTATACAAATGTAATTGACCAACAGCTAATATAAAACTTTATTAAAAAAGGTAATAATTTTTCGAAACAAAAAAAAAGGTCATTACTTTTCTAAGAAAAAACGCGCGGGCGTTCAATACTTTTGACCGAGCCTGTACTTTAAAAAAACAATTCTCCGCGTGAATTACTAAAACGGCAAACAATACAAAACACGAAGGATGCAAAATTATAATTTTTGATTAATGATAGCTTTTACTAGCTAACGAATATGTTAGTAGTTATCGTGAATTTATAGGTAAAAGAACAAATGACTTGCAAAGTAGTATGTAAAGGCAATGACAGCTGATTAGTTATTGATGTATTAATAGAACGAGGTGGCTGCCGCATTTTAAGTAAACATGGATAGATGGCACTAAGCTGCCAAGGTGGTTGTGTGACAGAGAATGCAAAAACAAATAAATTATACCTTCAAACGCTGTTCTTGATACTAAAGGTCACATAAAGGTCTGTAGAAAGTCTCAGAAATAAATGACAGTTTTTTTTTGTTAGCACTGCAACTATTGTTAACCGCATCCGTTGGACGCGTGCGAAAAATTGTTGAACGAAATTTGAATAAGCTTTGTAAGTATAAATAGGCAATTATGTTCGATTCCGTGCCAAGTGAATGGGAATTGAATAAAATGTAAACAGTCTCTACATAGTAGATATCGTAATTTAAATAAATAAAGTTATTTAAATGGACATAAGGCGGCAGGGTGCCTTGCGCGTGAGTTGGTTCGATTGGTTTATTGGTATCTATACGCCCGCCGATACCAATCAGTAAAAAACAACGGAATAAATAATTAAACACTGGCCATACGATGAAATCACGATTTAAAAACGCCGACCTAGGTGCTTTATAGTGCACTTTGGCAGAGTTAAAATAAAAAGTAAAACGGCTCTGTACTTGTCAGCGAGTAAAAAGGAGACGATAAAATACCTAAAGCAGTTTATTTCAAGAATTCCCTGTGCCAATATAATGTATGTAATCCAATTGGCTTTATCCGGTAGAGGCCTACCGACATACATAGCGAAGAAGAAATGATTTTAAACTCTACGGTGGTACAGTTAGGTCCTAAATTGGTAGAGAAACAGTTGTATCAATAATTTGAATTTTACTCATGATCTTTATGCTTCCTTATTTAAATCATGAAGTCTAAAACTATACAGTGTACTGATTTTTTTGCTTTAATTTTCGGATGAATTTCTTATAAATATTTCTCGTTTTGCAGTCATTTTGGACAATGTAAAGTTCAAAATAATAATGACAGTTTTGTTAATCTGCAGTACCTACCTATGTCTTAATCTTTTTCCTAGCCTTCCTCGACTATTACGACGTTCATTGAAATATATAAATTGATGTTAGAAAGGTTCATTCAATCTGCATTTGATTTTGAGTCTAACATTTTTAGGGCATGCTGACTCTGTCTATAATTTAGTGGTCGACAGCTATTAAGTTATAAGTGGAGCATTCGAACCTATACGCCGTTAAATTTCTAAAAACAAAAGGAAATCGTTTATGAATTTATAATTTGCTTTTTATG
The DNA here is from genome assembly GCA_005406045.1 of Adoxophyes honmai. Taxonomy (NCBI): domain Eukaryota; kingdom Metazoa; phylum Arthropoda; class Insecta; order Lepidoptera; family Tortricidae; genus Adoxophyes; species Adoxophyes honmai. The sequence continues at coordinate 97,756 of BHDV01022277.1, read as the reverse complement.
AATCCAAATCACTATATTGACATTGGCGACCTAGCAAAATATGTGACCCAAACCCATCAATAATAATGTTAGAATGAAAATTAGCATCATTAACGGCTATTTTCAGAACTATTAAAAAAAGCCAGTAAATCGTGTAAAAAATAAAATTTACTAACTTTTTTTTTTTATCTATTTTGAGTAGCACTGTCATCGTTGAATGGCACGCGTTTTAAACTACCTACTCTTGTCAATATGCTTTTATTTTTGAGTTGGATATTAGATAACCCATATTCCTTTCAACATTGACCATAGGTAAGTTTTTGTCGGATCGTACGAATACCTAAACTTATTTATAATCTATGTTGAAGTCATTGTTTAAAAGAGTAACGAAAGTTAAGATAAAACCAGAATAACTCCGCGCGGCCAGCATACAAATGAATACAAATTTACTTATTTGGCATTCGCATACAGTCCGCTTATTTGGTGACGAATGCGACTATGGCGGGTCAAAACACTGGCTGACACACCGAAAAATATTTCAAAAGAAAAAAAACAATACCGTTGCATCGCCAAAGAGTTGCCAACCCTTTCGAAACAAACCGACGCATTTAAAAAACTCGCCGCTTTTTGTAAGTGATAACGTCATAAATCAATCATTTGTTTCCTCAACTTTTTAAGTGAATGTCCGTTTCCTTCCACCAAGGCTTGCACATGTCGAAACAGCTGTTTCTATGACAGTCACGTCCACAAATCTGGCACTTTGTTTTACTATACCTACCACGAGCACGCCTCGTTAAATTTTTATAGCCACAAGGTCGTCACTTTATGGTCAATTCTCAACTCGGTTATTGTTCGCGGACAAACTTTTTTACAACAGTGTAGTGTAGCGTCAATCACTTGAGGCGGGAACTTACGATTGACAGTGATTCCGACTTAATTGTTATAGCGCTATAAAATGACTTTTATAAGCTCTAAAAGTGTTAGGATAATTTGTTTTGTTTGGCTAATCAATGCGTGTAATATATGGATAATAAAGGTGTATTAACGGTTGAATAAAAAAGTCGGAACGCCATTTCATTTGCTTTTATAGGCGTTGTTATAATTTGTGGTTTTGTTCCCACGAGTTTCAAACTGATATGCGTATTACAATGTTAGTTGGTCTATATAAAAATATGCAATGTGACACATTCAAAATTAAATCGTAAGAACAGCTTGGCTAGCGGTTCCAACTGGCCCTGTAGGTGACACGGCCCAAAACCCGGTGTGATAACAAACGATGTTTTGACTGCGATTTTGGCAATATCAACTTTCGCAGAACGACCGCAAAGAGTGTAATAAAGCAATTTGCGACCGTGCCAACAAAACAATGGCCCCGCTTCTAAGCCTGTTTTAAACTTATCGACAGAATGATTTAAAACCCTTTGACTCGAACCTTATTTGTAAACATCTTGTTAACACAAAGGATCGCTATTTTTGCAACGAAAAAAAAATTGCACAACCCATTGCCGTGAACCCTTTGTGCGACTGTTTTGACAGAACGGGGAAAGTCGCAAGCGCATTGTCTAGCGCTTCACCTTAACTTCAGTTTGTGAGATAGTGACCCACTATTTGCTATTGTTGGTGGAGAAAGTTGCTTTATTGAGACTTAGAAACCCTTTGCCATTTTTTGCGGATTGCTCTCGAAGATTTTTTGCTAAAAAACGTTTGAACGCGTCGTTCCGAAATTCGCCGTGACTGTATTGGCACGCAATACAGCAGTTTGCGAGAGCAAGCAATTTAAGAACGTAGTAGGAGGAACAGATAATAACAGGTGAGCCATTAAAATTCTAAGATGGTACGTAAAATTTGTTACAGGCTAGCTAAAATCTGGTAACCGTCGTTTTATTGGGCTAACACGTCGGGGCTACCTCGTAGCTTGGAGCCTGGGCTTCGGAATAGCAAACCGTGGCAAATTTTTAGTACTGTCTCTGGCCATTACATTAATTTTTATGGCGTTGCGTTTTGAACCTCGTACTCCGTTTTGTTGTAGCACGTCGAAATTGAAGAAATAATGTTGCCCATTACAACAGTAGGTATTCGAAGTATTCCGATGAAGCCATGACAAATGAATATAATTGCAACAGAACGGTACACAAGGCATCGAACGTTTGACTTCGAGCCAACGAACTTTGAAATAAATGCACAGTAGTTGGTTACACTAATGTGCTGTTTTTTTAAGCACCCAAAGTGCATTTATTTTAAGATTCATTTAAATTGTGGTGAGACGATTGCAATTGTTATTTAGCTGGGACGAGTCTTGATAAGTTATTGTTATTTACTGAAATTCATACAAATTGTATCGTAGATCGTATCAATTTTATTGTAGATCCATTTTTACACAATGTATATTATTATTTGTTTCAGAGAATACCTACTGAAATTATAGAATTCAGATCTTCTACAAAGCTTTGCATCGGAAATGTTGCCAAAAACATTTTTAAATTATGTTAAAAAAAATAGTCAAGCTAGGCTACTATTTTAAAATTTCTCATTTTTGCTTAATACCAATAGCAATCGTCCCGCCTTTTTAAACTAAATATACTTAAAACTAAAAGAAAATAAATTTGAAACGATAAATACCATTGAACTCACCGCAGACCACGCGGTCGAAGGGGCTCATCCAATCTGGAAATGGAAAATCTATTATCAATCGCACTGGAAGTTCTTTGTTCTGGTAAAAAACATGCACAACATGCAAAATACACAAATCAAAGGCACATTTGGACAAACAGACAAACAAAAAATTACTAAGGCACTGAAATAGGCTGAATACAATTATTTGAATTAATAAAGATGAAATAAGAAAAAAAAATGTAAAAAGAGTGAGACCCATGGTCATGATAAACGAAATCTTTTTTTTAAGGATCTAATATTCTTCAATATTTACCCACTACCATACAACCCGTTCAATACAATGTGTAGAAGACTCAAGACAAGTATTGAGTCCAATTTTGACCCAGGAGTGACATCACAGAGCCTCGTTTTGGAAGTTTGGCGATGATATGTTTGGTGGCTTCAATGATTTCAGAAAAGTACCAAAAAAGTTGTGTCCTATATTTATCGACAATGAAACTGATGGACTAAATATTTTAACCCAGTTGTCAACTCTATTATTAAAGTTAATATTCTGTACATTCTTTACAGGAGTACACATTACTAAGTAATATTAAACAGTCTACAGACGCCATGCAGATGTTTCGTCCGTTCAATACAAGGTATGGACAAATATTACCACAAACAACTGATGTCTGTTCTCAATATCATGCCATAGCTCTTTAAAACAATAAGGTTACTGTTTCAGTCTCGATATAGGGAGTACCCTGTATTACTGAATTTTTGAGCTATTAGAGCTTCATATTTTGGTTCATAGATGGCGCAATCATATTAATGTCTAAAAGTATTTTTAAAGTCGCTACATCAAGCTTATCTTTTAAAGGTGATTTAATATTTTGTTATCATGTAAATAAATTTAACAATAAATAAGTTAGGTTTTTCTATTATTTACACATAAATTGATTTCTGACAAACCCCAGAACGTTTCCACAATGACGTTTACTCTAAGCAGCTTCTATGGTGGGTCAAAAACCATTTGGTTCAATAGTGCGGGGTCATACATTGCACTTATCAGTATCTTATCAATTTGTAAGGTTTATTGGTGAGCCAAAATATTCCAGGTAAGAAGATAAAATCAAAAAATAAGAATTACTATAAAAAGCAGCTCTATAGACTTATTGGCAGTCATGCGAAACGCTGGTGAGGGCCCTTGAGGCTTACTTAAATATATTTTTTTATTAAGAGATAAATTTATTTCAACAGAATGTCAATACAATACAAAAAAAACTTATACTAATTAAACAAAAAAAATATATAAACCAATAAAACAATTAAAAACTAATTAATAATTAAATTAAATAATACTGTTTAAATTATAGTTTTTAATATGAAATATATTACGGAAGTAAAGTTTTTTACCATTCAGTGCAGTTAGTATAAGTGACATAAAAACATCGTAAATCATTCTTGTAGGTTATACAGCAAGCAAGCATATTTTTTTCGTAGAATCAACAATACCTACAGTTTTACAAGAATATCTAGAAAAAAATCTACAAGGTAGACAATAATTTACGAGCACCACGATTATGTAAAATACGCCGTAACAATAAAGCAAATTGAAATAAAATCATGCACTTAACTGAATATCTTTACATAAGAAACGGCCAATTAAGTTGCAACAATGGATAATTCATTTGTTTTTTGGTTCTATTGTTCAGAATCTGGCGTTAAAGACTAATAATTCAAGTGGAATTACTGTTTTACTGCTGACCGATTAAAACACTATCTAACTTGACCTACAAATTTTAATCAACTGTGATATAAACTAATTATATCATAAATTACTTAAGTGTATCATTGATTGAATAACTTAAGCTATTCGAAATTGATCAGAATGTGCTATTTGCATCTATTTAAACAGTTTATAGTTTACTGATGTAGCTCAGCCTTTATCAAATGAAATTAGATACATTAATTGCTTCAAAGGCAGATACCGTCCCCATAATCTAACTTGGCAAAATTTTAAGAAGTGGGGGTAAGTTTTTGAAACACTCGGTGAGATTTTTAGCTCATTTTATTTAACAATATTTATATTATAATAATATTTGGTATTCCAAAAGTCAGAAGTGTGATGATAAGACGTTTTTAAAACTTGTTGTAACTCTACACCTTCTTATCAACATAAACGGGTATAACAATTTCGCCTCAGGTTATTCCATTTATCAAATACCTTGCATAGATATGAATATATCAACAATTTACAAATCAGGTTTCATATATATGGGTATACGACAATCACTTCAGACGCCTACGCCTATAATAACGGCATGCGATTTCATTGTCTTGATAGAGCCATTATATCATTAACACGATGGCTATTATTTTTAAAACAATGTAGAAAAATACGTGCGATTAAAACTGCTTGCGAAGAGTTTCTAATCAGCATCGAAAAATAAAAAGAAAAGGCGATTGTTCGCGGTATTGTTTGAAGTTAATTTGATGGTTAAATGGCTGAATATTATTACGGGATGTTTTTATTTTGGAGCCAATATACGAGGCTTGTTTTAGAAATATTGTTGGGATTTTATTCACGAATTGACTCGACATTTTTTTTTACAGTGACAGTTGACTGTAATAAAATAGTGCAATACAAAACTTTTGTCTCTTCTAAAATTTGGCAGGTACCTAGTTAGAGGTCAACCACAGGTATTTTTTTTGTAAAAAAATATATAAAGAAGGAACAACTTTATGGCACATAAATAAGAAACAAATTTATGGCCATGAAAAGTGTCAAACGATTCATTAGGTGCAATTTTTTTTTTTCGTTATGTTTTACATATACGCAATCACTCCTGTTATTTCCAAATAAAGCAGACAAAATGCTAAAAACGTTACAAGGTCAAGACCATGGCTATTTTACGGTTCATAGCTACTTTTAGTTTAATTTTAGATATAAAAACACATGAAGGAGGTATAATACTGACAGGTTGCTAGCCTGTCGCCTAAAGCTAAACCTATCCTTAGTAAGTTCTTCCAACATTTTACGGAATAAAATATTGTTGCCCGACACAGATTTCAAAATAAAAAATGTAATAAATTTTGTTGGGATTTTGTTTCTGAGAGCTGTTTTACGTTACTTTGTACGTACGTTTTCAAATATACATCATGACAGGTTCAAACCTTGATACAAAGTTTGAATGTCATTTAGTGTCAATAATTGACACATACGCTGATCATATATTTCAGCACAAAAATGGTGTTTTTTAAATCAACAGTCTTTCCAATCTACTTTCATGGCAATTACAATCAAACCACTAAAATGAGAGTTTTACAGCCACGTATCACACCTAATTATGTCGCGTTTACTCTGTACACAGCCAAATGAAGGGGTTTTAACCGTTTTAATAACACGATAAGTAATCGTGATACATAAATCTGCTGATAACCGCTTTCTATCAGCGCCAAAAACTTGAAAAAAGTAAGTCAGGCCAAAGTGGTTTGAGTGCGGGCCCTAAAAGGCAACCTCAGGCATATCAGCCTCGTATTTCTTGAGCTCAGATAATGATGTTCTTACAGAGTTGTTTATAGTTTTTTTGGGAATGCTGGCTACATTGTTAATATCATAAATTAGTTAGGTGTTTCAAAATCGAGGGTATATTCTTGTTTGACGGGTATCGAGTATTATTTACTTGAGGCAAATGGTAATTAAATGAAATAGCCGTGAAAATAAGTTATAGATGGAAGAGGCAGAATGGTGACAGGTTGCTAGCCTGTCGCCTAATGCATTCCTTAACCTTTTTTCCTGTTATAATTATGGTTTAGTCTATGTTACGTTTCGTGTGCTCTGCCTGGCCCGTTTGAGTACATAGGCGTGACTGTATGTATGTATGTAAATAACGTAAAAACCCGAATTAAAAGAAAAGCTTATTTTAAACACATAATCAACTATGTTTCTTTGCTAATTAATTCCTAAAACTTACTGCACTACAAAAGAAAATGAATCGCATGATGGTGAACCTGACAGTTCATGAATTGAAAAGGTTTTTATGGATGAGCAAAAAATCTTGTTGGGGCAAAGTAACTCAAGCTACTGTGTAGTAAATTTAGTAGAGTCAACCTCAAGTAGGTACCTAGGTACCCTCATAAATTATTTTTATAATTTAACCCATCGTTTAATATACTGCCAAAGATTGAATACCTATATCGCACGCATTATTATGTACCTACTAGTAATATTTAATGTACCAACAATTAATTATATTCTTATGTAAAGGATCCCGAATATTCCGATTGTTTATTTACCTTTGTCATAGGAATGGATTGGTTCTAATGCAGAAGCTCGCAACATTTAGTACCTACCTACTGGCTACGAAAAGAAAGATGTTAGTAATTTACTGTTTAAAACTGTTTAGATACCTATATCCATTTATGCTATTTATTTAATTTAGTGTACTATTTTTAGGATAGGTACCCTTTTTACTCAAACAAGTTTATTTTAGTAGGTATTGGCATAATGCAAAATTAAAGAACTAAATAAATTTTGGAACCCGTCCGCGATAACACAAAGTGAATTTAATTGGCCCGAATAGGTATCTAATTATTTTTATATATGTTTTTTATATGTTTTATGTTTTATCAATAGTTTATTGCCCCTCAGTTTATCATTGCATCCTTTTTTATCAGCAACGACATGTTTAACTTTTTAGCACGCTTTAACAGTCTCAGAAATATAGGTAAAAAAGTTTACAAAATCTTTCAAATTCTTTTAAAACGTTTACGAAATTCGTTACCGCGAAAGAGTTTACTCTGTGATTCTAAATCCAAACGAATATGGCTCTTGTAGTAAAGAAATAGGTCTGCCATTGAAGATCATAGATGGCGTGATGTGATTGGCTGCGCGCCGCCATATTGGCCGCGCGTGCGCCGCGCACATGGGCCCGACGCCGTGGTACGTGCAGTCCGCGACTAAAAATAAACACTGACTCACTAAATTTTCATTCAAATTAACTTTTGAACACACTTTGAACGTACTACGTTCACTGTCAAATTATTGTAGGAGCGTTACGACGAATAACTGTCGACGAACCTACTCCACCGCCATTTTAATTTTGGCCGCCGTGTGTCAAACGGCGTCACTGGTGCACCTGCTCAGATATTTCCGTCTCGCTCGTGACAGATTTTTTCCTGCATCGCGTCGGACATTTTTATACGCGGCATTAGATACAAATCAAGAATAATAGCCATTTTCAAAGCAAAAACAAGTCGATTATAGGCCATTTTATATAATTTCACTGAGCTACGACGCTGTTATTATGTTACAGTGGCTTTGATCATGAGGTATTTTATATGTCACCGTTATTGATAGCTGACATGTGCCAGGAAGGTTGGACATATCTAAGCTAAATGAAATGTTTTAACACACACTTCTTCATAATGCGTTCGTGTTATATTCACGAATAATTCATTAGATGTCTCGTGGTTGATTGAATTATGAATAGGGCTCTACCTACTTTGTAAGGTATTTATTATGACAGTATCAAATGTCAAAAGTGAGTAATTTTATGTATCAAAGCTTTCCAGCATACGATCTTCGAGGGCACAGTCGTTTATACGAAATATTTCTAAAATACAGTGAAACTTGGTTAAGTGGGACCTGGATAAGTGAGAAACCTCCATAGCTGGAACTCATGCTGTGGTCCCAACACCTTGACACCGAATTACCTCTGTTAGTGGGACGAAGCAAACCTCTATATCTGGGATTCGTTCTCTCGATTTATCATCATAGTTACCTCTATAACCGAGACAGCGAGTGAATTTTATATGCATAAACCTCTGTAACTGAGATAACATCGTTTTGTTTGTTTGTTTGCTTACTTATTCTTATTCTACCCACAAATTCCGCACTTAACTACGTCAAGTAATGTTGAGCCTCAATGAATGACCTTCAGTTTTAGTTTCGCTTTACTATCGTACGGATTTTTATTTGAAAAATGTCAAAACGAAAGCTACAATCTTTATCATTATAGTTAATATCCGTTCATGAAAGTGGGAAGACACGCGAAGAAGTTTATGTCGAATTTAATGTGCCAAAATCTGTTTCCATATTTGTAAACGTGCTTGAATTTTTTTGTTTATTACATTTATATGATTGCCTTCATTATTAAAACTCATAATGTTACCATAACACGTTATTTCATGTAATGATTGCACCTCTATAACTGAAATAACCTCTTTATTCTGACCTCTATTATTGGAACCCTCTGTAAATGAGACAGATATTTATTTATACCTGGATATATGAGACACTGGGTAAGTGGAATACCTCTATAAGTGAAACAACATTGCAGGTCCCTTGGAGTCTCACTTAACCAGGTTTCACTGTATTATAAATGTATCCACACACCTATCTAACTACATACATACTTCACTATCAAGACTACAAAATCCTATAAATACACATAGTGCTTGGTATGTATAGTTAGACAACAGACAGACATTCTTTAGGTATGAACTTCAATGTGACATTCATTAGCAAAACATCATTTGGCGGGTTAATTTGGCGAATTTATCAACATACCAGGCTAAAAAATAAAGTTTTTTTTGCTTTGGTGGTAGAGAACGATTGGAGGTTTAAAATTTAGGTTAGTCATGCTTAAATTAAATTAAAATACCTTTAGTTTCAAGAAACAATTTCTTTTCGTTGCAAATGTGTTTTGGTAACAATATTTTCTCTGTTATTTCTATCGTACTTAATAAGTATTATTTTGCTCTATCTTGTTAAAATGTGACTCATTATAAGTAAGTTTATTTTTATTAGTTATAAAACAATTATTTGTAGGTACAAAAGATACTTATTAGGGTATCATAATCTAAAACCATGTAAATGCATTTTATTTCACCAATTACCGCACCGTTTTCGCAATACACTCGAACGTCCAACGAGCCGTAAATTTTCAAAAGTCATTCTTATGTCAAAATAGTAAACGTTATTAAGGCTGGAGCCATAAACCGCGAATAAAAATAATTGTATCTACCATTGTATGCAAAACGTACAGGCGTTTTAGTACCTGTAATGGACCTCCGTTTTTGAGTACTAAGTGGACCTCACAAGAGTCACTGTGAATGTTACAAGTAAATACCTAAACTGTTAAGTTTCGCCTAAAATCTTCTTGTCCTAGGTTAGTTTTACGAATACTATGCCTTATCGGAATTCAGGCGCGCAATAAAAATGCAAACGCGCTTAATTATTCGCAATTGTTCTGAAAATGTCTGTTTTTTTATCATTGTGAGGGGTCATTTGAAATTCCCAATGCAAAAAAAAAAACCCACCGATGTCTGTCTGTCTTTGGCATCGTATCTTTTAAGTTGGTTATGTTACATATAGGTACATAGGTAGGTACCTAAATTATAATGGCATCTAACTTGTATTACAACTAAACGACACAAATATATTTTATTATAATTTTTTATTATTTATTGTAATTAAAAAAAATGCCGCATACTTGATTCCGATTCAGAGTAGGTAGATAAACTTAACTTGTTCAAATGTTGACCAAAGTACAAAATAACGTACCACGTATCTGCGTATACCTAGCTAGTTTTGTTTTTCATACTTATTTAATTTTATTATAATATATAAACTGTAGGTATATAACCCCCTACTTCCCTATGCCGTCGGCAAAGGCAGGCCGTCGGCGGGAAAAATATTTTATCAAATTAAATATTATCAAACTTCATAATTGTGTGTTATAAATATCCCGATGAGATAAAACTGTAATAAGTATATAATTATAATTATGTTTAATTATAATTGAATGTAATTGTGAAAGTACCTAATATTATTATTATTTTTATTTAGGTAGGTATCTAAGTGCTTTTACCGTTCAGAATTGATTTTGAATAAAAAAAACAGTTTATAGCATGTTTTAATTTACCTACCTGACAGTAGGTATAATACACCTAGGTATTCCTAATTCTTTTATTGTATGGTTGATTTATTAGTAATTATTTTAGTCAATGTTTTTTTCACATTGTTAGAAACGCAAAAGTATGTGCTTAAAAAGTGCGTTGTAATCTTTGAAATAAATTATTTTAAGTAATTAAATAGCAATAAAAATAATCAGTAATTACCAAAATATAGGAAATTAAATTATTAATTGCATATTTTATTACTTTTATGTGACTTTGAATGAATTATTTATTACTACACTCAGTTATCTTGATACTTTTAATTGCGCAATAATAATTAATTTTTAATGGGTAATGCGTTTAAGGGACAGTTTTTATTAAATATTATTCTCAGTGAACAAGTATCTACTTACAAGTATTTAAATTAAATTTTAATTACTTTAATTAGTGTTTTAAAGCTCTCATGGTTTAAAAAACCCTACGTTTTTTATTAAAAATTAATTACGAAGGTACACATAAGGAAGTAATGGTAATTTAACGAAAATAATTAATTCAATCAACGAAAACCCACATTTTTTAATGTTTTTTGTTTGTTTAAACAACAGGTAGATGCTCTGTTGATGAATAAAATATTAAGCAGGTAATTACGCAGGCATAAAAGTAATTCATATTAGAATTTAATCGTGTTTAGCTACAAAAACTGACACACTAACAACATTTTAAGCATGACAAACGCAAATAAATAACGCAGAAACTAATAATAACCAACATTCTCCAATAAATTTACGATTTATTACTTCTTTAATAAAAATGTCAATAAAAAAATGCAAAAAAATAATTAAAAAAACGTTGCTTTCAGAATGGCGACACACTCATGCAAGGAGAAAATCATTTACCGGTGATGGACATCCAGGGGTACCGCGGTATGTCGGGCAGCGGCTGCGCCGAGGGTTGGGAGCATGCGGCGCCCATGGCGTCCACTGAAGCCGCCGAAGCCGCCGAAGCCGCCGAAGCGGCCGCCTGGTGGTAGAACTGGGCTGCAGCCGCCATGCTCGCCGATGCCGCCGACACCGCCGCTCCACCGTTATGCTGCCCCAGTGCGTACATAGGATCCGCACCCACCGACGTCGGGTATCGGCAACTCTTGTCATCCGCCGACAAACCAGCCCCCGAAAACGGCACCGACCCCCCAAACTGCTGGTGGTGTGACACGTATGGATACATCCTGGCTGGCGCTCCCGGCGAAGCCGAGGACGAGCTCGACGAGCGCTGCGGACTCCCGGCCCCAGGCGAGCCTGCGCCCAGCGCCGCTGCCCCCAGCCCGCCCGACAGCGACGACGACAGCGACGTCGACAGCGACGACGACAACGACGACGACAACGACGCCTCTATCGGCGACGCGCCCGCCCCCGCGAACAAGTTCTGGTGGTGGAACTGCTGATGGTACTTCGGGAGCATGCTATCGATGATGAACTTGGAACTCATCGCTCGGCGACGCGGCGCGCGACGATCGCCTCGCGGGAGATGCGTTTATCGCCGGGCGATTCGGATCGATTCTCGCGCGTGCACCTCTACTATGGCCGCGAATCGTTTATGACCCGCGTATGAGGCTCTACGACTCCGAATTCCCCGTCGCGTCGTGGCGAGCGTTGCCGCCGCCGCCCGAGCAGGCGCGCGCGCGTGCGAGCGGGACGCACGCAGTTGCAGCGCGACCCGCCGGAACCCTCTCCGTCTCATTAATCCCTACCTGCGTAGCTTATATTAGAAAGAGATAAAAGCTATTCGCTAACGACCATTCCGACGGCCATTGTTCGTAATGGCGCCGGGCCCCGCGCACCCCCGCGGGCCCCTCGTCTACGCCAATAGTGATCCCGTGTAGAACATTCACCGCCAATCACAAACCATTCCGGCACTTCTAAATGTCAAACTGAATGGTTTTAAGCAAAATTGCACCATTACGTTCGAAATTAGTGATTTGGTATTGTTTTGTAACTGTTTAATTTTCAGGTGAAGTGCAAAGTAATTTATCAATGATTGGCCGAGACAAAATTGTTATTGTCTGTACTAAAATTAATGCACTTAAGTTAAACGGTAATGGAAATAAAGTAGGAATTATTTAAATAATTCTTCTTAGTGATTGTTATGTAATTATTTGCATATTAGACTCGTTATTTTCTTAATGTACTTATATGTAATTAAAATGGTAAATATAGATATGTGTGTGGGAAAATAAAAAAATGGATTTATTAAGTTCTACAGATAATTTAATAGATTTAATGTGGACTTTTTGGGGCAGCGCAGACGACAGATTTTTCTGCGATCGAGTCTGCGGAGCAATAGACTCTGAATGGAAACTGTCAGCGCGCCATTCAGAAATTTTATTGCTCCGCAGACTCGATCGCGCAAAAGTCTGTCGTCTGCGCTGCGCCAATATCACCAGCCAGTTTTTAAAATACCTACTTAGTAGGTAAAGTCTAAGAATTTGAAACTCATTATGAAAATGTTCAAAGTGGCACAGGTATCAAATTCTTAGACTGTACACATGAACACTAGCATAGGTACATTGTTAAAATGATAGGTGTTTTTTTAACTACTATCAAAGTATCGTTTGTGTGGTTTATCATATAGGTACCTACTGGAGATTAAAAAAAAAAACATTTTTAAAATCAGTAAGGTTTATTTTGTATTAAGTGAGTAGGTAATTGGCGCCAAAATTTTCGTTAAAAAATCATATTAGTAGGTAAGCATACGTAGACCGGTATAATTTACAAAAAAAAATTATAAAAGGGTACTTAGATCAGTGTCTCCAAAAAGTGTTTGCTATGGACTTAACACGTAAAACAATTAAGGAAGACTAAAACGAAATACGTGAATGATATGACTTGTTTATTTATACCGATTGTAAATAAATGACGTCAGGCAGTAACATTTTCAAGTCCACACAAAACGAGCCATAAAACCTATTTAATGCCCACTAAACGGTGTTATAAAAATCATTCAAAAAGAATTGCTCCAGTTTGCTTTACGCCGGCCACGTGGCTGAACGGGTATCACTCATCCCGCTCCGACAGAGATTCCCGTCTTTGTCGCACGTTTCATTCATCCCGCGGGTCGTAACCGCAGCCCGCGCACGTGGAATACCAAACTTTACGGCCATTAAAATAAAATCGTTTATGGTGTGAAAGGTTTGTTTATTTATTACCTTTTTCATTGGCCGGTGTGTTTAGTGCATGGTTTTTATAGGCTTAAGTTGCCTTTTCAGCTTTATCAGGTCTGTGGTACGGCTGTGTGGTGGAACATTGCATAAGTATAGGTTTTATGTTGTTATTCTGATGTTTTTGCCGTAACCGTATGGAATGGTTGATATGGACAGTTAGGGACTTTAGTTTTACGGTGGACACATTTTTTTATTGTCTATTGATGATAAACAGCTTGTGAGGTCATTACTGACGTGCCTCTAATACTGACACGTAAATATTTATGGCGATTTTTAAGTAGCAATAAAATCGATGTGTAAAATAGTTTGATGATTAATGACGGAAAAATTGCGCAGAATTTTTTACATAAATGCTTTTTGGGAATAAAACATATACCTTAGTATTTTTTATCAGAAAAATACTTGGAAATACCTGTTACAAATACTTGACATTTCTTGTACTAAGATATTCAAATAAGATTTTTAATCTTACTAGACCAATTTAATTAATTATAATTAAAATTCGTTATTGCTTTTATGTCGTTGTCAAGCAATGAATTAAACTTCGAAGGTGTTAATCTTCAAAATATACATTTTTTAAAGACTGGCTCGAGCTCTGTGGAGTGGGGAACATTGGACCACGGGTCACCGAATATTGATCGTACCTGTCTCTGATTCTTATAAGACATTTTTTTTTAACATTTTTTTTTAATTTACTTTTTAATGTTTTTAAAATAGTTTAAGTTTAATATTGTTTTAGTGTTTCTTCTCATGGCATGTTTACCTATTACCTAAGTGAAAAAAAAAACAAAGTAGGCTAAGAAGCACCGGTAACGAAAAATTATTAAGTTCTGAAAATGGCCTAGCTTAAGTTTAGATTCTTTTTTTTTTTTTTTGTCTTTGACACGTTTTTTTTTTATAAATTAAATTGTTATATTACATTAAAAATAAAGAAAGTAATATTTTATTTATACCTTAAACCCACAAGCACACACATAACATTAACCTATAATATTATATCTGTAATAATAAAATCGAAGCTTCTTAAGCTACAGCTTCCCGCAGGTTAAGAGCTCGGGCGCCAGTAAACGCAAGGATTGCCTTAAATAGGCAAATTTCCAATCGCAAAGAAAGCCGACAGCGCATCACACCCCATTTTATAGACGATCGATGTTGTAAAGGCGTCTATTATGCAAGCCACAAAGTCGCAGGTGGGCGGGGCGACTGTCCCTCGTAAAAGTGGTCGACTCCAGAGGAAATTTACAACTATCGCCTGCGAGATTTAACGAGCAGTTTATAGATTCGACGCTTTAAAATTCGAGGACAGTGGGCAAGTGGTGGGGCTGTTTTGGATTTTATCTCGGCGATAAAGTGATGATGAAGTTGTTGTCTAGAAAATATGAGTCCGTTTTATATATTTACCTAGTTTATTTTATTGCAGCACATGCACAAAAATACTATTTTAATATTGTAATTATGTATTCACGTGCATAATGTAATTTAATTGTAATTTTTTTAACATCACTTTTATAGTAGACATAAAAAAATCGATTAAGTACCTACCTACCTGCCTACTACTTACTCAACGTCTTGATAGCATTTACTGCTAATTATGAACCTTCCTAAACATTCATAATATCAGCCTTTTTTTGGCATACCTATGCTTCGAAAATGAAAGTTCGCAAAAAAGTAAATTACCTACTAAGTATTAAGCTATCGGTACTTTTTAAGCAAAGTTTTCAAACAAATGTGGTTAAATACTGATAATAATTAACTTAAGTTTATTTATGGCACATTACTTCCCAGTTGATTTTGTAAAATGAATTTATAATATAATCTGAAAAAAATCCACCGCAGTCCATTGTTCCCCACAGTCCTCTTATCTATTCTAGAACACCCATCAACAGGAAGCTGCAAACGGTATTTAACAAAATCTTCTCATAAGTCTTTCTCTTGTGTCAATGATCTTTATCTATGTCTCAATTTTTTATTTCTTAACCTGTAACAGGTTCGCTTTTTTTCACAGCTTTAGTCAAGAAAATTTTAATAACAAATTTAGCAAACATTTCTCAAAAATAAATGTTAATTCAGTATGGTTTTGAGATGTAAATGACTTTTTTTTATGCGGGGCACCTGATGGAAAATTCATCACCATTGTCATTGGACACACATAAAACAAATAAATAGGTTTCCCCGTACCAGAGTTCTATACAAAATACCTCTGAGCTGCTACGCTTTACAAGTAATACCTAAAATTAGGTAAGCAAATGTCAAGAGAAAGACTTGTGGGCAGTTCTCCCACACGCGCGAATGAAGTTGAAATGCATTTAACCCTTTCATTGCCGAGCACCTGAGCACTCCATAGAATAGCGCACTCCATAGTAGACGACCGTTTCATATGTAACAAGTATGTTACAAGGTACTTAGTAAAGTAGTCCGTCAGATAGATAATCAAAAAATATGGAACACGTTTTTATACACGTATCAAATTATTAAAAATCAACAAAGGTAATCAAACTTATGTAGAGGAGGCTCGTGACGTCTCGACTTTCTAAAAGTTGAACCACATAGTGGCGTCATTAAATAAAATAAAAAAATAGGCTCGTGTTTCATATTTTTTTAAACATCTTTGATGAATAAAACAGTTTATAAAGTCGTCTTGCCTGATACTGTGACGACGATCAGCGTCATCAGCAATGAATGGGTTAATGAAGTCGAAAATGAGTCAGATTGCGAACGGTTATTCAACATTATTTAGTTGACACTTCAATGAGTTTTTTGTCGTATTCAGTGTAACATGAGTCATGGCTTTAAGATATTGTGATATGGTACCTAACCAATGAGAGTTTTTGTGATGATTCGAATCTTAGGTAGATGAATTATACAGTGGCATTTCGTACATATTTACATTAAAAAAAAATATTAAAATAAGAGTTCAATCTAGGTAGGTACTAGGCAACGGATAAATATAGGTATTTACATTATACTTTCTTATATAAATATTAAATACCCAGGACTCGAGAAGAAACATTCGTGTTCATCACACAAATATGTGCCCATACTGGGAATCGAACCCGGAACGTCAAGCCCCTTAGTCAAGGTCTCTTACCACTAGGCTATCCGGTCGCCAAAAAGGAATAGTTATGTCAAACTATTCTTCAAATATTCTTCAAACTTTAATTAGTTGTGTATTATCTTCCGGCATGATATTAAACTTACACTTAAGCGAGAAAAAAACATTAGTATGTACCTAAAATTAAACTTCTTATTTTAAATGCAACGTTATTAGTATAATTTACTTCGCATAAGTAGTTCGCAAAGATATAAAATTATTTCAAGTTAACTTGATATCAATTACGTTCACTGCGCCCGAGAGAGATAAGAAAGTTGTTGCTTATACTAAAATAGTTAGTTACCGATACTATGATAATTTATGGCTGTTAGATATTTACTGTTATATATTTATAGGACTAAGATGTGACCTTCCACCGAAGCTGGCAGTTAATTGAGGAACTTACTAGAATAGCTGCATCGTCACCTGAAAACAAAAGAAAATATAATTAATATCACATCAGACAGTTACAGAAGCAAAATATATTATACTAGCTTTTGCCCGCGGCTCCGCTCGCGTTAAATTCGGGGTATCACATAAGAGATAGAACACATACCAATTTATAGCTTTCTTTATTGAAAACTTCCACCTCTCATTTTAGGAAAATGGGGGGCTTTGAAGAGATAAAAAGTAGCCTATGTCACTCTCCATGCCCTAAACTATCTCTAGCTAAAAAAATCACGTCAATCCATGGCTCCGTTTAGCCGTGAAAGACGGACAAACAAACAAACACACTTTCACATTTATATATTGGTACGGATTCCTAAATTTGAAATTACACCAAAGGAATATGATAACGATTTGGTGAAAATACATACCTACTTAGTTCTGTTTGGGACAAGTAAGTTTTTTTTTAATGAACAAAGATAAGCATACGAGTATCTTCAAACTTTCGGAATGAGGGCTTCCCTGAAACATTATGCTGAGTTCTTGTAGCTTAAATTAGAGTAGGTAACTAAAACGGTATATTTTTTCTTCGTTTCTTTATAGGTTTACTTGAGCGTGCAAACACAATTCAGCGATTTTGATGTTTTTCAAATGCTTTACAAAGCTATAAATCCTTAATTTTTTAAAGAAAAACTACTGTAACATATAAATTAAACTCTTTTTCTTGGGATTAACGGTAAATATTATTTTATTAGCAACACAGATTTCTTTTACTTAGCCAATTTGTTGAAGGGTTTTCACAAAAATACGCGTCAGAGCTGTCTTTCACTTGAAAATTTTCCATTAAAATTTACCATAAACGATATAAACTTATTATTATCTGATAGACAATATAGTCTACTGAGGAATAACGGTGTTACATGAATCAAATTATTGGTTTTTATTATTCAAATATCATTTTACATAATTTAAAAATTGAACCATTACTTTATTTTTTTCCTCGTTGATTGTAATGTAATTACAAATGAAACAATTTTATTGTAAATTTACAGAATATGTTTAGTCTAACCATATTTTTTTCATGGCTAAATATGAGTTAATTTATTTGTCACGATTTTTTAAACTTTGGTCCAAAACCACTAAGGTCAGGTGGGGGAAGAGAAACGCAGGGGTAGGAGGGCACTACAGACCATACTCACTCATAACTCGACTAGTTATGGTCTGTGGTGCCTCTTACCCCTGCCCTGCCCCTGAGTTTCTCTTCCCCCACCTGATCTTATATTACGTTCGTAAATAATGCTTGCGCCCTCTTAACACAATAATAGAACAACCGCAATGCAGGTTCCCAATTTGTCATAATTAATCATTAAATTCAAAGCTTCATTATTCAGCATATTATTATTTAGATCGCCTGCCGACAAATAATTTGAATAATTTGACACGATGTCGTTAAAATGGTAAACATTTCCTAGTAACAGGATAATGATAGATTTGAACCGTTTGTTTCTTGGTTTCATTAGGACTTAGGTTAGCAAAAATGTAAGATGTTTCGTTATTTTCTTACTAATATTATAAATCGGAGAGTGAGTTTGTTTGTTTGTTCCGCTTTCACGCCGTAACTACTGAACCGATTGCTTTGAAATTTTGCAGACGTAAAGTTAGAAGTCTGGATTAAATAATAGGGTAGGTACTTTTGATCCCGAAAGAAAAAGACATTCCCGAAGGAAATCAAAAATATAGTTTGCTTGATGGATGGATTGGAGATGGCGCTGTGTATATGTATGTATATAATATAGTGTACCATTCAGTTTTGGTTTAACAACTTATCGTATCCAGCGTTATATCGCGCTTCTTAGATTTTTCCGTGGAAATGAGAAGTTTTCTTATAGTTGTGCTTTAGACCGCAATATAACCGAATTCCACGCGAGCGAAGCCGCGGGCGGAAAGCTAGTATTAAATAAATAAGGATATAAATGTCCTATTAAAGTGAAGATGTACATGGAAGTCAAAACAGGAAGTACAAGTATCGACGAATAATTTCATGATAATTTCATGTTTTAAAGTTCATTATAGTTTTTAGATTAGGACTCCAACGCCATCTATCCGCCGCCAATGTAAACGTCAGTTCACTGCACGCAAGCGTGGACCGGAACGAACACACGGATTTACAGTTAATACGGTTCCCGGGCCATTTCCTAAATAAATGCAAATGTAATTAGGTGTAACGAAGGATTGTTTCGCACGGTAGCTCGTTTTTGTGTCGCTTAAAATTCTGCGCTTAATTTTGTTAGTTTCGGAACGTGTTTTTGCGGCGATTCCAACAGTATGCGAGAAATAAAGTGGTATGTTTTAACTTTTAAACGTCACGCCTGTATTCCCAGAGCGCGCGAAACGTCCCACAGATAAAGCGACGACTACTTCACGTTTCGTTTTTGTTTTAAAAACCAATTGCGATTTAAATCTTCAGGTTTTTCGGCCCAAATAAATGATAGAGCGGAAATTAAAATTAACGTATTCAATGAATTAAATTAAAAGTATGGATAACAATTTGGATATTCTCGAACAAACAACGGATAAATAAAATAGGATAAGTGGGTTTATATTTTTTAATAATACGTTTGTTGTATCGAAACCTAAACGCACGATTATTTGGAAATACTTAACTATAGGTGACGTCATTTTTATACACAGTACAACAGTATGTATTCCCTGTATGTATTCCCAAATGATGTAGGCAGAGTACACAAAACGCTACCCAAACAAATCCATGACTATTTCATGTTTCTTGGTTACTTAAGTCAGTAGGTATACCTACCTAATAGTAACCAGGTTGCTAGCCTGTCGCCTAAAATAATCTATACCTACTAATATTATAAAGCGGAAGAGTTTGTTTGTTTGTTTGAACGCGATAATCTCAGGAACTACCGGTCCGAATTTAAAAAATATTTTTGTGTTGGATAGACCATTTATCGAGGAAGGCTTTAGGCTATATAACATCACGCTGCAACCAATAGGAGCGAAGAAACATTGGAAAATGTGGGAAAAAACGGGGAAAATTAGTCACTATTCCACGCGGACGGAGTCGCGGGCACATCGAGTAAGTAAATATAATTATCACAACAGGGACATAGGTTGACGCTCCTCATATTCTTTGTCCTAAGCATTATAGGTGTGGCAGACTAACAACTTTGATTAATTATCACAGATATCACGCGATTCCAGTCTAGACTAGACTTTGGACAGACTTCCTGAACTTACTTTCACAACGTCACGCCATGCTTCGTGTGAATTGACAAGAAAAATGAAATTTCATAAAAGGGAAATTTAAAAGATGGGGTTGATTACATAATATTTCGACGATTTTTGCGACTTTTGATTAGATAGATCTACTCAGAATCATCATCGATTTAGTAGAATAAATGTGTCCCTAAGTTAGGTAATTTCGTTACTTTTCGTACACTATTATTAAAATTTGATAGTAATAGAATCGACACTTATTTTATAGAAGTATGTAGGTATAAAAATGCATAATTATATAGAGTCCGTTTCGTTAATTAATCTATTTCTGTCAATGTTTAATTACATAGGTACAGAGTGCTCCAGTTATAGTAATTTGCATTAAATATAATATTTTAAACTGTCGGGATTCTCACTCATAATTATTGAAAAGGTAAAAATGAAATCGTCCCGCGTATAGCTATATAAATTTGCATGAAATGTTATGTATTACCTAATTTTTGAGTTATATACAATCACGCCCGTGTTCCCATTTTCAGACGGGGTAGGCAGAGCACACGAAACATGACATAGAAAAAACCAAAACCATTTCACGCTACGCAGCCTCTTCTATGTGTTTTAAGAGGCGACTAAGAAAACAGGTTTTGTATGCTTTAGGCGACAGGCTAGCAAACTGTCACATTATTATGATACCTCCTTTTAAATGATATGAAAAAAAAATGGTTTTTAATAGTCAAGGAAATTACATAGATTGATGGGTATATCGAACCAGTTCATAAAACAACCATAACATACAATGTAGCGAATGAATGTTAGTAAAAAAAACCTATCAATCACGAGTGAAAATTATCACTTGCCATCAAACAAAAAGTTCAAATACTTCTAAAACAAAACCCGTATCATATCTAATGAATAAATACTTAAAAAGGGCTATAAAAAGCTATCGGTGGCAAAGCCATACATAATTCAAATCTTATTTATAGGCAAAAGGACGTTGGTCTAGGATGTTGCACAGCTTAGTGAGGCTACTTCACTTCATACAGAAAAACCGCCCAAATTAAACTTACACTTCCGTTTCATACTTCAATATCTCAAAAACTACTGATCAAATTTCGTTCAAAGCTAACAAAAAACCACCTCCAGAAAATGGGCTTTTGAATTAAACAAATCGCATCAAAATCGGATCATCCGTTTAAGGGCTGCGTAGTCAAAAAACGCACACAGACAATAAAAAACAGCCTACGTCTCTGAAGCCTCTACATTTCTTCTAAAGACGTGTAAGAGAAATAAGTTTAAGTATGCTTTAGGCTAGCAACCTGTCACTATTATGTTCTGTCACTATTATCTACCACTTCCATCTATGTTTAACCCTAAAATTAATTTACGAAATGTGAAATAGTTATGGTTTTCGCTTTATACCGTTGCGTGTGCTTTCCTATATCCTATTTGGGAATACAGGCGCGATGAATGTATACAGTCAGAGAATCTGAATGTTTAGCAGGTTGACCGCCTTTATAATTTGTTCGCATTATAGGACAAATTTCACCACGAAGTTCAATATTGAGTATTTGTGTCATGCAACTGGCTGGAAATAGTAATAAGGCCAATTGTAGAAGTATCTCAACCTGCTAAACATCCTATTTCCCTGATTGTACATCTCTAAACTCCAATAGGCGGTTAAACTGTTCAGTGAGCTAGCTGTTCTACTCTGCGCCTAAGTCGAAACTAGATCCAAAAGAGTAATAAACCGATACGACACAGAGTGGACCATCCATTTCGCGCGCGTCTTTTACGACGAATGCTTGATAATAAAGGTTTCAACTATTTATGGCAACGCATTGCGTTTAAATGCTAGTATAAATAACTTTAAACTGATCACAATAATTTAACGCTATTTTTTTGTCGTGTCGTATTTTTATAAATAGACCAGGGGAGTGAGTTTCATTCTTTTGTTTTTATTTTGTCTACCCTGTTTGTGTTTTTGGACCCGAGAGACGCTTGTTTATTGTAAGAAATGTGTTGACACGGCATTACAGTTTAAAGCCAATACACCGAGAAATTCAGAATATAAACACAATATAATAATAATAATTAAGACAGCAAAATAAATAAAAATCACTTATGAAAGACCACTCAGCTGCCATCACTTCGTAAAAATTGAAACATTCATTTCGCACAGCCGGCCATCGCCTGGTGTTCCTCTACAGGGGGTCGCAACTCCTTAAGGGATCATGATGCCTCTACAAGGCGGTTGAAACCCCCTAGGTTCAATAAAGTGTCTAGTTACTTACTTATTTACTACATCAGTGTATATTGGGAAATACTAAGACAGTGCCTTTAAGGCAGACTGCGCAAAAGATTAGTCAGGTTTTAATTGAATTGGTTGACTTAAAAATTTTCGATATTTGAGTGATGGGACGATATTCATAACGACTATTAGTTACTAGGGTCTCAAAATAACGCTTGGCCATGACCGGCTGTGCGAAATGAATTTTTGAATTTTTACGACCACCTTGCAGAGGTTTTATGAACCTCCAAGGGGTCGCAAACATTGCAGAAGTTTTCGACCCCCAGAGAGTAGCTACCCCTAGGTTAAAAAACAATGGTTTACGCCGATGTTAGCGATGAAATAATATTGTATATTAAATAAATATTACCTATCTATAGTCACCGTAAAGTAAACTCTTGATTTTTGTATTCTCAAAAGACTTCACTATCTGTGACACAATCTTTGAACCGCGGAGCAAAAAGTGCTTTTGCTACTTTTTGCTAAGTTCACTATTATTGTATCCCTTAAGGATATTGTACAGTCATCAACACATTTACCTTTAGATTCAGATTAAGCCCAAGGAAAGACGACTCTATCGTGAAGATATTAAAGATTTTCGTTGATGGAGCGAAGTATGGTAGATGGCGTAGATGGTAGCAACTTGACATTATTATATACCTGCCAACTCAAAACCCAAAAGATATGCTAGACGTGGCCATGAAGCGTTAAATAGTCACGGTTTTGTCTATGTAGCGTTTCGTGTGCTCTGCCTACCCCATTTGGGAATACTGGTGTGATGTATGTATGTATGTATGAATATGAAAAAAGGTAGCTAGCTAGCCTGTCGCCTAAAGAGTAAACCTATTTCCTTAGTCGCCTCTAACGACATCCACGAAAGCATCGGCGACACACACACTAAGGTGAATTGAATAAATCGCTTCATATGTATTTACATACATGCATACATATTATCACGCCTGTATTCCCAAGAGGGGTGGGCAGAGCACATGAATTCAAAAATCCAGTGCCACGTCTAGCAAATTCGGGGTAACCAGATGGTTAAACGTGATATTGCAGTGACAGGTTGCTAGCCCATCGCCCACAATACACTAACCCTTTCCCAGAGTTGACTCTTACGACACCCACGGGAAGAAAGGGGGAGGTTCTATTCTAACCCGGCACCACATGTTATTTATAAGCATACTAGCTTTCCGCCCGCGGCTTTGCCCGCGTGGAACTCGGTTATATTGCGGTATAAAGCACAACTATAAGAAAACTAAACTTCTCGTTTCAAACGACACACAGCGCCATCGATCTATCATCTATCGATCGATATCGATCTATCATCGATTGATATCGATCTATCAAGCAAACTATATTTTTGTTTTCCCTCGGGAATATCAATTGCTTCCGGGATAAAAAAGAACCATATTATTTAATCCGGACTTCTAACTTTACGTCTGCAAAATTTCAAAGCAATCGGTTCTGTAGTTACGGCGTGAAAGCGGAATAAACAAATAAAAAAACAAACAAACAAACTCACTTTCCGATTTATAATATTAGTAAGGATAAGGATAGTAAGGATGAAAACTACTTCATATCTGTCATCCCTGCTCGCCCCATTCATATCCCAACTGCCCCCGCGAACCTTACACCATTTTACAGTAAGGACGTACATACATCACGCCTGTATTCCCTGTAGTTGACGTAGTGGTAGCAATTTTTTTTAAGTCGACAGGTGACAGGTTGCTTGCCTGTATTTCCTTAGTCGCCTCTTACGACTTCCATGGAAGAAATGGAGAGGTGGTATTCTAATTACGGTCAGTAATATGCCCAAATGGGGTAGGCAGAGCACACGAAACGTTACATAGACAACTCATGTCCATTTCACGCTCCGTGTCCACTTCTAGCATATTTTTTAGGTTTTCAGATGGCAGGTATAATAGTGATCTTAACCTATTTCCTTAGTCACCTCTTACGACATACACGGAAGAAATGGAGAAGACATCCACGGAAGAAAAGTAGAGGTATCCTTTAAGCGACAGGCTATCAACCTGTCACTATTTTACCTTTCCCATCTATTTATAAACTAGAATTAAGCTAGATGTGTCTATGAAGCGTGAAATAGTCATGATTGAAGAAAAGCAGACGTGTTATTCTAATTACGGTCAGTAATGCTAATAACATCGTCCGCATAGACTAGACAATAGTACTTTAATTTCCAACATGGCGCCCGTTGAGTTTATTTCGCGATATGAAACTAATTGTGGCGAATCCCTAATGGCGGGTGCGGTCCCGTGGCATCGTATACCACGCGATGGCGGAACAAGGGTCACCAGTTGTCAGATTTTAATCTGACAGTCTTTGATTATTTAACCCATGTGGGGCCGGGTTAGAATAGCACCTCCCCCTTTCTTCCCGTGGGTGTCGTAAGAGTCGACTCTGGGAAAGGGTTGTATTATGGGCGATGGGCTAGCAACCTGTCACTGCAATGTCACGTTTAACCATCTCGTTACCTTAAAATTGCTAAATGTGACACTGGATTTTTGAATTCATGTGCTCTGCCTACCAGTTTTGGGAATACAGGCACACATACATGTATGTATGTACTATTTAACTCTCTTTAGCGTCGCCACACGGGCCACCGGCCACAGCCACAAACGCCACCACGAGAACCTAGACGCAGCTACAAAAGTAGTTCAAACGCACTGCCACTTGTTTAGTACAGACACGTTTAGGGGACGTCCATAAATTACGTGAGGTGTTTTTTTCAATTTCCTGACCCTCCCTCCCCCCCTGGTGAGATGTCGTGAGATTTTATTCAACCCCCTCCCCCACCCAACAATTCTCACGTGAGATTTTTCAAAATGTGGGTTTGTTACGTAAACGCGTTGGATTGTTATTGTAAAAAGAAAAAAACCTATTTTTTTGAAAAGAAAAAATAAAGTGAATGACGTAACTTAAAAAAAAACTTTAATTGTTCTTCGTTCCGATACACCCATGAAGTGTCAAACGTAAAGCGCTATCCACATCCTCACTTTAGTTTTAAGACCTTAGGCATCCAGAATTAAGTGGACCAAAATAGTAGTTGTTTGTTTGTTTCAAACAAGAAAAAAATGCGTGATATTTGCCGTGACCCCCCCTCCCCCCAACGTGAGATTAGGTGAGATTTGACTCGATTCCCTCCCCCCCTAAAACACCTCACTTAATTTATGGATGCCCCCTAGTGGCTGGTACTGGTGCGAGCCACAAGAAGCGAGCTGTGACGATTGTAGCGTGTGGCGGCCACCGGTGTCAACCGTCGGCGAGACTATATAAAATGTATGAACACTACAGAAAATATACCGATGGCCGACGAATACGATAGAGAAGAGGCACTTCGGCTTCCCTCGTTAAACTTCGCCTCGACTCGTGCGATTACCATTTGCTATCAGTGTATTATCAACCTGAGTGCCTTCTTTATTGTTTAAAAAATAAGTTAATTTTTTCGTCTGGCAACCCTATCCCGCCGTTTAGGCCACGCCTCTATTTTGCGCGCCATCTGATTGCGAGCTCATGGCATTAATTTAATTGAGAAATGGCGCAGTCGGTAAACAACTGCGTAGTCAGAAAACTGAGTTATCTATTCATATTTTTTACATACATCATTAGAGACCGGATTATATGCAACATAAAAAGCTCAAAATATGCATGCAAATATGCACGAAAAATGCTCTAAATATGCATGAAAAGTGTCAAAATATGCAAAATATTTTAGTAAAAAATGATAATTTTAATTTTTTTGGTGTAAAATGAAAAATAAATTATGTTTAACTGTGTATCAATTAACAATTACTGTAATATTTTGTACTTGATTTCTAAAATGTTAAATTGCACACATTGATAATCTGGATTGACCCCTGTGTTTTTTGAAAATTTTGTGTCTGAATCAACAATTGAATTTTTTAATCAGATAAACACCAGTCCATATTTACCGATTTAAATCGGCAGTTTTATGCTATTTTCCTTCCAAAAATAGTGTGAAATACTGAAAATATGCATCATCATCCGAGTTTTTCGGTAAATATGCAATAACCCTCGAAATGGGCTAAAATATGCAAATGCATATGCATATATATGCAATTGCATATAATCCGGTCTCTATACATCATACATACATACAATCACATCAGTGTTCCCAAATGGGGTAGGCACACGAAACATGTTCAACAAAATCATGACTGTTTCAGGCTTTGCATCCACTTTTAGCCTGATTCTAGTTTAAGAATAGATGGAAGAGGTAAAATAGTGACAGGTTGCTAGCCTGTCACTTAAAGGATACCTCTACTTTTCTTCCGTGGATGTCGTAAGAGGCGACTAAGGAAATAGGTTAACCGTTAAGGTAACCTGTCACTATTTTACCTGCCCACTTAAAGCCTAACAAAATATGTTAGAAGTGGCCACGAAACGTGAAATAGTCATGGTTTTGTCTAAGTTTCTTGTGCTCTGCCTACCCCATTTGGGAATACAGGGGTGATGTAAGGCCGGCCACATACCTACATTCGGAAAAATTCCGTTTCGGAATCTCGAATCGGAAAATCGAACGCAGTCAATCCATAAAAACCTATGGACCAGCCACATACAGACGGTAGCTTTTCGTTCGGAATTCCGAACGGAATTTTTCCGAATGTGTGTGGCTGGTCCATAGACGTCGTATGGATTTAGTGCATTCGGACAGTCCGATTCGGGATTCCGAATCGAGATTCCGAAACGGAATTCCGTATGTATGTGGTCGGCCTAAAGTATTTTATATTTGTGAGTGAAAACAAAGACGGACGAGTTAATTTCTAAAATTGTGCTTAAAAATTAAGAGGAGTACTTTTTTCTTTCGAACCGCGAATTCCTAGATCTGATAATCATAGATTTATCACACACTATAGGTATATACCTATCTAGACTCTAGTGTATAGCCGTTTAGGTATTAACTATGTGCGTAAACTTTAACAGCTGACCTACGCCGTGACTTCTGTTTACGCATTGCAACAGTCAAATGAAATGTCAAATATTGTCCTTTCGTGTTTAATAATAAATTGTTTAAATTGACGACATTTCATTTTTGTTTAATAGCTGTCGCGTTAAGTCAAGGCAAAACAAATGAATATAAAGCTACTCGAATGTAAGGACCGTATCGTTAATTATGGAAACAGGTTTGTAGTACTCAAAAAAAGTTATATAATAATATAAATATAATATATAAA